>OX030952.1:111957383-112117383 GCA_943735915.1 Pherbina coryleti
GATTGTTTGTTATCAAAATTAGAATATACTTAGACATTTAAATTTTTTTAAAAATATACACTTAAAGTCTTTAGGGTTGGTGCAGAATTTTTAATTTTAAGTTCCTTATTAGACCAAACAAAAATTTTGTATGATTTCATGAATGGTTTTTTAATGAAAATGTCGTTATTCTGGAAATGTTTTGAAATGCTATTCAATTTTTAAAGATTATAAAAATGGCAGGTTTTTTAAAAAATAAAATTTATGAAAAATCGCCCAAAAAGAAAAAAAGGAAACAAAAACGAAAATTCACCCAAAAAAAAAAAAAAAAAAACAAAATCAAAAATCGCCCAATTTAAATTCAATCATTTGAATTTAAAAACTGAATTCATTTTAATTTCTAATACTCTATATGGGTCAATTGCATACAAAACGCTCTTTTTTTGTTCACGCTCTTTTAACTCTGTTTTTAGGTAAATACAAAAAGAAAAAAACAAATAAAAAATGAGAAAGTGATCACTGAAGAATATTCATTGACAAAACATATTTTTTAGAATCCTAAAATTGTTTGCATATTTGTTTTGAAGAATATTATATTGCTCTCTCGTAATCGCTTAATACAAAAATATATCTCCCCAGTTACACTTTTTGATGAAAATCTAAAAAAAAAAGTTGAAAACAATGCAAAAATAACACAAAAAATAATTGTTTTGTAATGATAGCATTTATTTCTTATGTTTTATTTTGTTGTTATTCTCAAAACATTGTCATCGCGAATTTGGCTTTCGATTTACGTTAAGTCCCCAAGCATTGTATTGAACGTCACTTTTTTTTAACACTTCGTTAGTTTTAATTAGGAGAGGTATAGATGACAAGTAAGTTATAGTAAGGAAGTGCAGAGATTAGATCTCATGATTTTCTTAAAATTAAGACGAATAAATAATATTAAAGTACATTTTTTTATGTTTTCTCAGTTCATCATGATAAGTATGTGTAAAAATGTATTGAACCTCACGTGGAGTTTTATTAAAGCAAAAATAGTAAATAAAAAAAAATCCAAGTTTAAAATCATTGTTTCATGGGTTTTGATTAATTTCCTTATTTTGGTATATTTGCAAAATAAGATTCCTAAGAAATAAAACTAAAAAGTGACAAATGTATTGAACGTCACTTTTAAGATATATCATACCACCGGCTGAAGTATTTATTTTGTATTTGGTTTTTGTATATTTAAGAGTAAAATAGCAAAAGTAACGCCTGCTGAACTAAAAAACTAAAAAGTGATAAATGTATTGAACGTCACTTTTAAGATATATCACACCACCGGCTGAAGTATTAATTTTGTATTTGGTTTTTGTATATTTAAGAGTAAAATAGCAAAATAAACGCCTGCTGAAAGAGCACGAAAATATCGGGAAAAAATGAAGCTAGATAAGGAACGAAATGAAGAATATAAACGAAAGCAAAAAGAATGGTACCTATGTTTGACTTTGACCTAAATTTTGTTTTTACTAACTGATATCGCCCAGATCATCTCCGATTTGACTCAAATATTTTTCTTGTATTGGTTTTTTGATTTGAAAACCAAATTCGAAGTTAAAAATTTTTAGGATAACTTTTCGCGGCCAAAATAGGGTTTATTTTGAGACACCGTAGCTCAATTAACTTAAGACCGATTACCCGTAATAAAGTATCATTGGAAAAGTTATTTCATCTTTTTTGAGGAAAAGTAAAAAATTTTTAATAATATTTCAATAAGTTGACTCATTCTTAATTTGTTTAAGTTTAACACCATGCTATAGTTCAACACGTGCTATAATTTTTTCTTTTTTATAATTTTCATTTTTTTACGTTTTTACGTTAGGTTATACCTTTCCAATGATATAAAATAAAGATGTGGTTTTAAAGGGTTCAGAAGTTATATTGTAAAACCTGAAGTCTTAATAAATTTTCAATACTAATTTAGCTAGGCTATTGACTTTTTTAATTTTTTGTAAAAAATAAAAAAAAACAAATAGATGAAAATTTTATGTAAAGCTTATTATAATTTATTTATTTATTTTATTTATTTATTTTATTTTATATAAACATTATATTTACTTTTTATTTTTTTTTTTGTTTTTGTTAAACTCACAATTTGATATATATTATTTGGTTAAGCGCAACAAAATGTATTGAACGTCACAAAATGTATTGAAGGTCACAAAATGTATTGAACGTCACCCTGTTTTTTTTTCTGAAATTGCTTATTATTTAACACTTTTGACGTGACGAAGTTACGTTGTACTGATCTAGTTTCCAAAAAAGTTGAAAAATGAATTTATTAAAAATTCATCTGCGTTTCATTGAATTGTTACTCGCTGGGTATAATAGCTATGATAAAAAAAATAGTATGACCATAAAGGTTAATTCTTTGACTATATTAAAAAAACAAAAAAAAATTTAATACGGCATAGGGACGTAGTGGGAGCTACGTAAGCAACGCAACTGAAAATTTGTTACATGGAATTATTACTCGCTGAGTATTAGTGCTAGGATTTAAAATACGATACGCCAATAAAGGCCTATTGGAAGCCCTCACAACAAAATTAGACAAAAAATTTCTGACATCATGGGGACGCTGAGAGACCCGCTCAAAGATCGATAACGCAACATTCATGCAGCGGCGTTGCATTGAATTTTTACTCAATGAGTATATAACCTACGATAAAAGCTTAGAAAGAAAAATAAAGTTTTTATACATGGCTTTACGACGAATATAAAAAAAAAATTCCGGCGTCGTCAGGTCGTGAATATAGCAGCTTATGTAACAGAAATGTAATATCGTTGCATGGAATTATTACACACTCAGGAGGAGTGCTACAGTAAATTTTCTTTTACGACACCAGGGATGTGTTATTACGCTTCACAACTAAATTACAAAAAAAATTTTGTTGTCATGATTTCAGGGATGCAATCACATAATGCAGTAAAAGTGCTACAGCCATGAAAAAACGTTGCATGGATTTTTAACTCTGTGACTACTGGTGCAACGGTAAATTTTAAGGAACGAAAACAAAGGTGAGGTCTTCGGGCATATGACAAAAATAAAAAATAATTTGAGGGCGTATCAAAAACCCTCCGGGAGCCGCATAATGTGACGCATATGCATCACTTTTGCTGGATTAATTGAAATTAGAGCACAACCAATGGGGAAGCAAAAAAAAAGCTGAACGAAAAGCACCAACTCCAAATCCAACAACAACTCCAACACCAACACCAACACCAACACCAACACCAACACCAACACCAACACCAACACCAACACCAACACCAACACCAACACCAACACCAACACCAACACCAACACCAACACCAACACCAACACCAACACCAACACCAACACCAACACCAACACCAACACCAACACCAACACCAACACCAACACCAACACCAACACCAACACCAACACCAACACCAACACCAACACCAACACCAACACCAACACCAACACCAACACCAACACCAACACCAACACCAACACCAACACCAACACCAACACCAACACCAACACCAACACTAACACCAACACCAACACCAACACCAACACCAATACCAACACCAACACCAACACCAACACCAACACTAACACCAACACCAACACCAACACCAACACCAATACCAACACCAACACCAACATCAACATCAACATCAACATCACCATCAACATCAACATCAACATCAACATCAACATCAACATCAACATCAACATCAACATCAACATCAACATCAACATCAACATCAACATCAACATCAACATCAACATCAACATCAACATCAACATCAACATCAACATCAACATCAACATCAACATCAACATCAACATCAACATCAACATCAACATCAACATCAACATCAACATCAACATCAACATCAACATCAACATCAACATCAACATCAACATCAACATCAACATCAACATCAACATCAACATCAACATCAACATCAACATCAACATCAACATCAACATCAACATCAACATCAACATCAACATCAACATCAACATCAACATCAACATCAACATCAACATCAACATCAACATCAACATCAACATCAACATCAACATCAACATCAACATCAACATCAACATCAACATCAACATCAACATCAACATCAACATCAACATCAACATCAACATCAACATCAACATCAACATCAACATCAACATCAACATCAACATCAACATCAACATCAACATCAACATCAACATCAACATCAACATCAACATCAACATCAACATCAACATCAACATCAACATCTACATCAACATCAACATCAACATCAACATCAACATCAACTTCAACATCAACATCAAAATCAACATCAACATCAACATCAACATCAACATCAACATCAACATCAACATCAACATCAACATCAACATCAACATCAACATCAACATCAACATCAACATCAACATCAACATCAACATCAACATCAACATCAACATCAACATCAACATCAACATCAACATCAACATCAACATCAACATCAACATCAACTTCAACATCAACATCAATATTAACATCAACATCAACATCAATATTAACATCAACATCAACATCAACATCAACATCAACATCAACATCAACATCAACATCAACATCAACATCAACATCAACATCAACATCAACATCAACATCAACATCAACATCAACATCAACATCAACATCAACATCAACATCAACATCAACATCAACATCAACATCAACATCAACATCAACATCAACATCAACATCAACATCAACATCAACATCAACATCAACATCAACATCAACATCAACATCAACATCAACATCAACATCAACATCAACATCAACATCAACATCAACATCAACATCAACATCAACATCAACATCAACATCAACATCAACATCAACATCAACATCAACATCAACATCAACATCAACATCAACATCAACATCAACATCAACATCAACATCAACATCAACATCAACATCAACATCAACATCAACATCAACATCAACATCAACATCAACATCAACATCAACATCAACATCAACATCAACATCAACATCAACTTCAACATCAACATCAATATTAACATCAACATCAACATCAATATTAACATCAACATCAACATCAACATAAACATCAACATCAACACCAACATCAACATCAACATCAACATCAACATCAACATCAACATCAACATCAACATCAACATCAACATCAACATCAACATCAACATCAACATCAACATCAACATCAACATCAACATCAACATCAACATCAACATCAACATCGACATCAACATCAACATCAACATCAACATCAACATCAACATCAACATCAACATCAACATCAACATCAACATCAACATCAACATCAACATCAACATCAACATCAACATCAACATCAACATCAACATCAACATCAACATCAACATCAACATCAACATCAACATCAACATCAACATCAACATCAACATCAACATCAACATCAACATCAACATCAACATCAACATCAACATCAACATCAACATCAACATCAACATCAACATCAACATCAACATCAACATCAACATCAACATCAACATCAACATCAACATCAACATCAACATCAACATCAACATCAACATCAACATCAACATCAACATCAACATCAACATCAACATCAACATCAACATCAACATCAACATCAACATCAACGTCAACATCAACATCAACATCAACATCAACATCAACATCAACATCAACATCAACATCAACATCAACATCAACATCAACATCAACATCAACATCAACATCAACATCAACATCAACATCAACATCAACATCAACATCAACATCAACATCAACATCAACATCAACATCAACATCAACATCAACTTCAACATCAACATCAATATTAACATCAACATCAACATCAATATTAACATCAACATCAACATCAACATCAACATCAACATCAACATCAACATCAACATCAACATCAACATCAACATCAACATCAACATCAACATCAACATCAACATCAACATCAACATCAACATCAACATCAACATCAACATCAACATCAACATCAACATCAACATCAACATCAACATCAACATCAACATCAACATCAACATCAACATCAACATCAACATCAACATCAACATCAACATCAACATCAACATCAACATCAACATCAACATCAACATCAACATCAACATCAACATCAACATCAACATCAACATCAACATCAACATCAACATCAACATCAACATCAACATCAACATCAACATCAACATCAACATCAACATCAACATCAACATCAACATCAACATCAACATCAACATCAACATCAACATCAACATCAACATCAACATCAACATCAACATCAACATCAACATCAACATCAACATCAACATCAACATCAACATCAACATCAACATCAACATCAACATCAACATCAACATCAACATCAACATCATCAACATCAACATCAACATCAACATCAACATCAACATCAACATCAACATCAACATCAACATCAACATCAACATCAACATCAACATCAACATCAACATCAACATCAACATCAACATCAACATCAACATCAACATCAACATCAACATCAACATCAACATCAACATCAACATCAACATCAACATCAACATCAACATCAACATCAACATCAACATCAACATCAACATCAACATCAACATCAATATCAACATCAACATCAACATTAACAACAACAACAGCTAGAAACTTCGTCACGTCAAAACCTACGGGTGTGTCCACGTCACAGCCAACTCTTTTTTGTATTATTTATTGCTGCAAGTCTAATACTTTGAAAATAACCTCTACGTTGAAGTCTTTTTGGTGAAAAATTTTAAGTTTTTCCCGTTAAAATTGTAAAATAAGTAGGTATTTTTGGTAAAAAATTATTATTTCTGTAATTGAAATGGCGATTTTTGCAAAAGCTGACTTAACTGATGAAATAACATTACAAACATCACAGTAAGTTTTAATTTGCAACATCTTTAAATTTTTAGTGATTTTTCTCGTATAACTGCTATGTGACGTTCAATACAAAAATCGTATAAAAACCAAAGAAAAATTTTTTTTTTAGCATGGCCTAAAAACAACTTCGAATTCTTCATCAGTTTTCACTTAATTTGACTACTCTAACGGGAAAATTTAAAAAACTTTAAAAACAAAACATGAAAACCTCTTTGTGTACGTTTTTTTTTGCAATTGACCCATATATAAAAATCAAATGCGTGTGCGTTAGTCTTGCTAAGGCTCAGAAACGGCTCTGCCGATTTTAGTAATTCTCTTTTTGTATTGTTTGCCTTAATACAGATGTAGTTTAAAAAATTGCAAAAAGTTCGAAGGAACAGTGGAAAAATCGAAAAAATCGAAATTGGTAATTTTGTATGGGAATTGCCACATAAGACTACTTTAAATAGCCAACAAATCTTAACGGCATGACGGATTTAACTCAAATTCGGCACAAACATTACTTGAATCCTAGATTTGGTTATGGCATACTGAGTTTTGACCACGCCTCTTCCTTTCCTTTACAAGAAACGCAAATTATTCTACTAGCGTACTTTTAGAAGCGAAACTGTTCGTCTAATTAATTAAAAGAAAATTCTGTTATTTTAGCACCAAAAACATTCACATACAGTACACGTCCAATATAACGAATACCCGATTTAACAAATGTCCAATATAACGAACGGCAAAATCTCTTCATTGACTATTCTACATAACGAATTCCAATTTTTTGTTGTCATTCGATTTAACGAACACTTAAGGGCTTTTATACAATGGGCTTCAGAAAATATTGTAAACTGCACTAAAATCAATTTTTTTACAAGAGCTTCATGAAGAAGCATATAAATAATCAATATCTTGACGCTATCCAAGAAACAAACCAGTTTGTTAAGTTTTTTCAAAAATTAATTGAAATAAAAATGATAAACTATGCAGATATTTTATTAATTTACTAGCAAATACCCGCTGCTTCACCGGCGATAAAAATATTAAATATCATTAAAAACTTTAAATCTTAAAATTTAACAGCCGTATACATATTGAAGTGGGAAGAGTGTAAATTATGGTTTGTGTATTAGATAAATTCAGTGACTTGTTATTTATTTGTCGCAATTTCGTCAACATTTTGATATTTAAAACCCAAAAGTTTTTCTAAGCGACCCTCTGCACTGAAATAATTCTCATTTTATTATTTTTTTTTTATAAATATTTTGAAACCTTTGACAAATTGTTTTGTTTTTTTGGAAATTTTTTATATATTTTGATTTTTTTTTGACATATTTTTCAAATGTTTGAAATATTTTTGTATTTGTGCTCAATTGAGAGCAAATAATTTAAAAACTGCTTTATGAGAGGTTTATAGCACATTTCAACCATTTTTAAAAATCCTCTAATTTATAAACAAAATTTTCAAACACTTTTTGACATTTACTTTGTTTTTGATACATTTTGAAATAATTTGATATATTTTTGACAATATTTGTTGTGCTCAGATGAGAACAAAAATATTTTTAAAATGCTTTATCGAGGGTTTATAAAAGGTTTCAACCATTTTTAAAATTCTCTTATTTATCAAACATTTAAAAGAGATTTTGAACGCTGCTGAACGTCTATGAAAAATGTTTTTCAATTTTTTTTCGATTTTTTTCTTATGAAGGCTTTTTAAGAGGTTCATGATTTTTTATGTATACAGCCGTAAGAGTTTCGATAAAATTGTATATTTGTGTTGGAGCGACTTAGTAGTTTTTTTTTTTTCTTTTTTGTGGACCTTCCCACCGGGAAAAAAGAAGCAATTGTGTACGAAAAAAGAATCAAATCTCTTCTCCAATATAGATTCTAAAATTGATTATTTTTAACACCCCAATGGGAAAAAAGAAGCGATTGTATATGAAAGAAGAATAAATTCTCTTCTCCAGTATAGATTCTAGAATGGATTATTTTTAACATGCTAATGTCCTAAAAAAAATAAAAAATCAGGAGCGGTGCTTCTATTGTCAATAATTTAAGTTGAAATTTTTGTTGTTTGAATTTTTTTATTAAAATTTTTTTTGTTTAAATTTAATCATATTTCAGGCGTTATTATAATTGTTTTATAATAGTGTGTACTGTGATTTAGGCAAAACATATATGATTTGTTTTTTTATATGTTTGGGGCAAACGTTTTTATGACAACCGCCCCTGTGACGATTTGACATTTTTTTTTGTGTGAAGTAATTTTCATATATTCAAATATACTAATACAACAACAACATCCTATGTTGTTATGGCTGTCTCTCTTCGATTTCGGAGTTGGAATACAGAAGTATTACATATACATATGTTCTACCTTATTAGCTTTGGGCACAACCTTTTTTGAGTTGCGCAGAGCTTTAATGAGAAAAGTTTTTCTCTCTGAGAATAAGAATAAAGAAATTGTATGGTAATTCTTTTTGAATTTTAATTAATTATTCAAATAATGGTTATCAAATTTATATAGCCTATGTCTCAATTGGGCACGGTAGCTATCCTAGTGAAAAAGAATTTTTGGAATAGCGCGTGCCATTCTCAAGCTTTTTGCAGCCGAACATACGTGAATACTCTTTTATATAATAGTATAGATAAATAAAAACTGAGCTACTAAAAACTATATTTCTTTTTTTAAAATATTCATTCGATATAACGAATTTTTCGATTTAATGAAAAGGCTGGACAAGAAACCATTCGTTATATTGGACGTCTACTGTATATTCAAAATTGCACAAAATATTAGTACAGCGTCTTTTTCTAATAACACCATTTTCTTAGAATAACAAAAAACTATCAGAAATTCGTATTTCTTAATTTCGATGAAAATAACTCCGTTGTTTTTGAATATATATCATTCAATTTATTTTCGGTGATAAATTCAATTTAACCACTTAATAAGCCCAATTTGAAGAAGGCTCCAACATATTCACTTTTTACTTCAAAAAGGACACAAAAGCTATAATTTCAATAAATAAAAAAAAATTAAAAAATAAATTATTTGTTTGCCTATTGTGAGGACCGAGACCAGCTTAGACCACCTCATGGCTTCAAAACTGACGGTTGAGCTGACTATTTTTATTCAAATTGAAATGTTCTACAAAAATTTCCTAATAGAATTTGCAATAAAATGATATGACAGCACAATCTTCTGAATTCGAATTATATGCTATAGCAGCCTATTCTATTTTTCTTAGACAAAAACCAATCGTGTTTTTCATCTTATTCTTATCTTCTATCTTTCTATCTTCTGAATATATAAATATCAATTGCCGTGTATTAGTCTTGCAAAAACTCGGAAATGGCTCGGCCAATTTTAATAATTTTTTTTGTTTGCCTCAATACTGATGTGGTGTAGGAAAAAAACAAAATAAAGAAGAACCCAAAGCGAAAAAAATCGAAAGAATTGAAATCGGTAATTTTTCGTGTCGTACAGTGTTCATTACAACTCCAAGGAGAGAACGAGCGTGACATAGGTCTACGAAGTCAGTCAAATGCACGGCGAGCTAATATACGTGTAAGCCACACTGACCAGCGAGCGACGGATAATGAAAACAGTCAGATTGTCATGTCCGAATAAGTGTCATATATAAACAAAACAGAGTGGCATACATAAGAGCGCTCATAACTCGAGAACGGATCGTCCGATTCGAGCTGTCTTTTTTGTTTTTTTTTTTTTGTGTTCGTCTCCGCACACGGTAGCTTTTAACAGCAAAAAAAATTGTAACTTTCGCTGTTACATACATTTTGTGTGGAAAAATAAAATATAAAAAAAAAATCGATTTGAATTTCATAATTCAAAATGCAATTTCTGGACAATTCCATTCGTTCAAATCAGTTGATTGCGTCCAGACAAAGCAACCATTTATCGAGCAGTGTTCCTGAATTCATTGATTTGCAAGGAATACCACCACATAATTTACCACTGGAGGTTGGATCTGTTATCATCATGCTTCGGAGCCTCAATCAACCGAAATTGTGCAAGGAAACAAAATTGGTCGTGAAGCAACTCAGGAATAATGTCATTCAAGCAACGATGAACGCAAATTCAAGGGCGAAGAAGTGCTCATTTCAAGAATTCCGCTTATTCTAACCGATTTACCTTTCGAGTTCTAAAACGTTCAATTTAAATTCAGTTCGACTTGTATCGCCATGACAATCAATGAATCACAAGGCCAATCTTTGGAATTTATAATGGGACTGTGTGCTGGATTAAATCAAATCTAAACTTATTTTCTACCCTAAGAATAAAGAGAACATACGATAACATAATATATAATATCTTTAAAGATAATGGAGCGCAAAGCAATGCGATCATATAAAGAGAGAGAGAGAGCAAGTAGAATATGCAAATGCAGCGAATACATTTTACACCTGTATGCTACAAGGTGCATTCACTTTTTTAGATATAGATATGCGGACGGAAGTTCCGCTCACAAAATTATATAGAAATAATATTAATGTTGCGCAAATAAATATTAGTGTTAAATAATTTAAGTCTTAAATTATTTGTAAAAAATGTCTACAACTATTAATTTTGAATTCCCAAGCTTCTTGCATGGCTAACAATATAGTTATGACATGTTCGTGTCTTGGAAAGCCTTCATCTTTGTTTACTTTTGCTAATGTTGTCTATTAAAAAGCATTGAATTGATCTGACATGTGATTCCCTCAACCTCCTTGCATTCCGTGTAAATAAGGGATATTAGAGTGTTTCATTCAATCAATAATTGAAATTCGATTGGTACCATTTGTTCGATCTTCAGTGCTTTTTCTTAGTTTTTGCAATCCTTCGCACCTAAAAAATTTCAAAGATCTAAGTTTTTTACTAGTAATTTTTTCAGTTTTTTACTGGCAATCCTTGAAGGTTTTTTCTCTACATTATCTAAACTGTTATCGAAAGCGGCGACCATGTACGAATGCGAAGATCGTTCAATGAAAAATTAAAAATCCCCAGACACAGAAAAGAATTTAAAATTCAAATTAAATTTTCTGATCTGTTGTCACCTCTCTGCAGACAATGGCATACTTCAGAGAGTAAAGATGCTATGTAAACCTTTTACATAAGTCTTGCGCCTCGGCAACACCAAGTATTGCCAAATGAATTTTGACAGTTCTGATAGCCTATTTGCTGGATTCAAGCATAGAATGCATTAAGCTCGTATGAATTAACTCGTATGCCAACAGCTTATTTACTCACTGGTAGCCTGCAGGGTGTGTTGATGCAAAGGCGTATACAAATTTGTGCAAATACAAATATGCGATATAGCGAGCTTTTATAAGGACCACTAATATTTAATGGGGACTACTTTTAAGGGGGTAACATTATGTAGATGAATGAATAAAATTCTTTCTAATTACAAGATTATTCCGCCCATTTTGATTTTTTAATAGTGTGTAGTTTCAAAATCAAAACATAACATTATATAAATGTTGCAGTTTGAATAATTTATTGGATATTTATTTATTTATAGGTTCTTTCATAGTACCTATTCATGTCGAGCAGATTGTATATGATTAGGTAGATATTTTAATGTCTCCAATAATTTTCTAGGGTACTTCTGCAAGAAATTAATCACTTTAGTTTTCAAATGGCGCCAGACGGCATCCACTAACAGATGCCGTTTAACTTAGAACTTCATTTGATTTTATCTTCCCGCACTTGTAATAAATTTCTATGTATCGAAAATAGCCCACAAATTTTCTTTATGATACAGAAGTTATTGTTCATTTCCATTTGAATCAAAATAAAATAAGTAACCTTCGTGCAGCTTCTGAATATTTTCCTGGTCATGGTGATAAATTTCAATATATATTTCTTTGCGTTTCTCGTTGCGACTTCATGAAAAACTTCTGCGATTTCGATACGGACGCAATGGTCCCAGCAGGAATATATATATTTTCTTTGCTATTAAAAGTGAACAAAGGAAAAAAAAATAAAAAAAAAAAATAAAAAAAAACCGTAGGCAGCAAAGTAGTGATATAACAAAACTTCGTTTAACGAGAGGATGCAAGACTTTTGCAAGGAAGGGTGGAAACTACGAAAATGTTCTAACAAATTCTTCCATTTCGTCATCTTCATCTACTTCTTGTTTGCTTTTATGCGAAATCCACAATAGCAAGATGGTCGAATGCGTACAAAATAAAAGAGTAGATAGAATAAGTTTGCAGGAGCTGAATAGGCATTAAAGGATTTAACTGCTCAAATATTCTGACCCATCATCAATAAAGGAATGCCTTATTTATAATCTGTTTGGAAACTTTTAAGCCATTCATAAAGTTTATAAATGTTTTTAAGATATCTATTTGTTTAGTAATGGGAATGGTTTCTTTTGAATGGGTATGGTTGGGGACAGGGGCGGTTCCAGGAATATATTTCGGGGGGGGGGTTTCAAAAATATTTATGTACGTTATATATATAAAGGGTAGTTAAATTTTAAAGGCCGATGTTGATTTTGAATAAAACACAAATTATTAAGGAAATTATTGTCGTTTCTTTTTATTATGATAATATTGGTATGGTTCAATTATGCATGGAACAAAATATCGGCTAAATGGCCGCCGACCTCGGCGGCACACCACCATCCGATGGTCCAAATTTTCGATGACGCCGAGGCATAAGTGAGGTTCTATGCCGTTAATGTGCCGAATTGGCGGGGTGCAATAAGGCCAACGGCAAAGAGAAATAAGGCCGAAATTGTGAATTTGGTTTTATTTCCATTTGAAAAGGAAATAAAGCCTAAAAAAAAATTTAGCAAAATGGTAATAAGGCCGAAAAATAATTTTTACAAACTAAGGATTATTTTTTATAATTATTTTTAATAAAAAGTACGCTCCCTGTAGTCTGTTTGAAAAGTTACTGGACTCAGCGTAGGTACTCAATTTGCAAGAGAATAGTTGCCATTGTCAACCTCAATGTGCTTGTTTTCGTATCAACGCGAAAAATTTATTTGTAGTAGTTCAATAGTGAAGGTGAAGAAGTTTTAATATTATAAGGAATGAGCGCCGCAGGCAAAAAATTTTTATTAAAAATCGCGGCGATTTATTATAAACCTGCGGCGCTCATTCTTTATAATATTAAAGCTTCATTAAAAATTTTAGTAAAAATCGCGCATATTTTATAAATTTTCATTCATAACTTTTACGTTTATATTTTACATTTTTTTCTCGACCACTTACAAAAAGATGTATGTTCTTTAGCATTTAAACGATCATATTTTTCGCTTTAAACGGATATATATTTCTATTATTAGAATAAGATATCCTAGTCTTCTCAATAAAAAAATATGTACATTTTTCAGACTTTCACGATTTTTATCTCCTAAACCATTTGAGGCCTACCTATTTTTTTTTTGCAGCATTAGATTTAGAAGTTCCATACACATCTAAAAAACAAAAAAAAAAAAAAAAGAAGCGTGTACCTAGAGTGCAATTATTCCAAAATATGTACATTTTTCAAATTTTCACGATTTTTATCTCCTAAACCATTTGAGACCGACCTTTTTTTGCAGCATGTGCATTAGGAGCTCTAAATGCACATTTAGAAAAAAAAGAAAGGCCCCTTAAGGGCCCCTTAAGTACAATTATTCCAATACTTTATATCTTTAATTTTTCATAAAATAAAACTATAAAACTTATTTGATGGCGTTTTAATATTGGTTCCTTTTAAAGGGAAATAAGGCCAAATTGGCTTAATTTCTTTTTCAAATGGAATAAATAAAATTGCCGTTGGCCTTATTGCACCCCGAAGCCGAATTATCTCATCCTTTAGCTTTTGAATTGTTGCTGGCTTATCGACGTACACCTTTTCTTTCAAATAACCCCAAAGAAAGAAGTCCAACGGTGTCCAATCATGATTGGTGGCCAAATGACATCGCCACCACGTGAGATAACACGGCCATTGAATTTGTCGCGCAAAAGAGCCATTATTTCGTTAGCTGTGTGGCAAGCGGCACCGTTCTGTTGAAACCACATATCGTCCACATCCATATCTTCCAATTCGGGCCATAAAAAGTTCGTTATCATCTCACGCTACCGAACACCATTCACAGTAACTGCCTGACCAGCCTCATTTTGGAAAAAAATACGGCCCGATGATGCCGCCAGCCCATAAACCGCACCAAACAGTCACTCTTTGTGGGTGCATTGGTTTTTCGACAATCACTCTTGGATTATCATTCGCCCAAATGCGGTAATTCTGCTTATTGACGAATCCACTGAGGTGAAAATGTGCCTCATCACTGAAGATGATTTTCTTCGAAAATTGATCATCCACTGTTGCCATTTCTTGCCACCATTCTGACCGTGTAAATGCAAGTCTTTATGCATAATGTTCATCAACGACGAACGTGAGAGGTGCAATTGTTGGGCACGACGACGAGTTGAGGTGGATGGCTCTTCAGCCACACTATCGCGAACAGCAGCAATATTTTCTGCAGTACGAGCATGCACTGGTGTTTTCACATCTCCTACAGACCTGGTTTGTTCAAATTTTTGCACGATTTTTCCGATTGTACGCACATTTGGACGATTAAATTGACCGAAAAAATCACGAAGTGCTCGATGTGCATTTTGATTTGAAAGCTCATTTTCATAATAAGCCTGAATAACTTTAATGGTTCAAATTGAGTTAGTCTGAAATTGAGAAATGTCAAATGAAATGCAGAAAAAAAGTTGACATTTAGGTGTGGTTTATATTCAACATCGGCCCTTAAAATGTAACCACCCTTTATATACATTAGAGCGGGATAATTTTTTTTCAAAAAATCGTAGGCGTGGGAAGAAACCGTTAGTCTAAAATCTATTTCGAGCCTCTGGTTTTTCAAAAGAAGGTTATAATTTGTGTTTTGCTGCAATATGTGAAAAAATTATTCCACTTATTGGAAAAAACTTTGCTACGAAAAAAATAGCCATCCACATTTCACTCCATATTCACTCCATATGATTGTGTGGTGCTCAGGATTATTTTTTTGTGTTAAATACCACAAGCTGACGCTGGGGTGAAGATAATTATAATAATAAAAGTTATTTCTCTGTTTATTTGACTGGAATACAAATCTTAAAGGCCAACATAAAACCAACATCAAAATAAATAAAAACTACAAAAACCGGAATTTTTCTCCATTACTATATAAAAATTAATTTTAAGTCTACACTTCCGATACTATCGAAACTGGGTTTTTAAATTAAGACTGTGCGGTGTTTGGATATATTTTATCCAAAAAATGCGGTGTTTTTGTGATTTCAGGTTAAGATTGTATGTGTGACTGTTTACAGCTACAGGCGCAATATCGCAAAAACAATCAAAAACTGGAACAGAAAGCTACAAACGTTTACAGCATAGGGGTGTGAATATTTAAAGTAAATTATAAAAAACCAATTTTTTTTTCTTTTTTTTTCTGATAAACATCAGTACATTTAAATACAGGTTCTTTTAGAATTTCGGGGGGGGGGGTTTTTGAACCCCCAAAACCCCCTGGATCCACGCCTGGTTGGGGATCATAAGGGTGGTGTGCTCTTAATAGCATTATATAAGGAATAACAAATATATTTCTTCAGCTCAAAATAATTATGAGTTGTGCTTTAAGAAAAAAACACAGAAATTTAAAGACCGATGCAGAACGAGTAGACACACATTTACATAGAAATATATATAAAAAATAAAATATGTGTGGGTGGGCTCACGCACTGTAGAAGCGAAACTCAGAAAAGTTGATTTTTAAGTGGTTAATTGATTTGCTCTTTAATATTGTCTTACTATAAAAGTCCCATTACGTATAATGGCAAGAGTCAATTAAATCTGTTTTAATCAGGGATCGTAATTATTATAAGCGATATCCAAAAACTCAAAGTTTAATTATTATTTTTAGATTTTTATTTTATAGCTCAACAATAAAAACCATCTTACGATTTTTATTGTTTTGATCAGAAGTAAAAGTTATTTTTTTTTAATTTTTAGAATAAGAATTATTTTTGAGTTTTATTATTTTGCTCAAGAATTTATTTTTTTCGCTCAGAAATGAAAGTGTTTTCACAATTTTTATTTTACGCTGAAAAATAGAAATCATTCACCCAGTTTTATTTTGTTTCCTCAAACATTAAACTCAAAACACCAAACAGATTTGTTATTGGCACATGTCAATTTTTATTCCCTACACGTGAACAAGGGGGTTTTAAGGGAGGGCCGGAGAGGGTAATTATGTATGACCGACCCCCATCACTTTTGCAAAAGAAATATTTTTCCCTTGCGGACCTATTCCCTCCGACCACTCCTGAGGTGGGCTTCCATACAATTTTATGATTTTTTTGTATTTATTCCCTACACCTGAACATGGGGACTTTAAGGGATGGCCAGAGAGGACTAATATGTATGACCGACCCCATTACTTTTGCAAAAGGAAAATTTTTCCCTTGGGGACCTATTCGCTCCGACCAATTCGTATGGGGGCTCCTATACAAATTTTATGATTTTTTTATGTATTTATTCCCTACACCTGAATAGGGGGGCTTTAAAGTAGGAGCGGAGAGGGTTCATATGTATGACTGACCCGCATTACTTTTGCAAAAGAAACATTTTTTCCTTAAGGACCTTTTCCCTCCGACCACTCCTTAGGAGGGCTCCCATACAAATTTCATGATTTCTTTTTTATTTATTCCTTACACCTGAAAAGGGTGCTTTTAAGCGTGGGCTGGAGAGAGTTAATATGTATCATAAAACTATGTGATATATAGAATTTTGTATCAAGAAATAAAGATATAAGGAAAATAAATGTAATACAGAAATATACTCTGTGTACTATTTTGTTACTCTCCAAAGTTTGAAATTTACTTTAAAATGTTGTACAATGCAACTCTGTTACTTAGGAGCAGTCAGTGTTTGTCTTTTAACGTAGAATACGTTATACGGGGGTGTTGATCTGGAGCACAAACTTTTGAGAAAATGTTTGTCACTTTCATTATAAGTTTTTAATACTTTATGCATGCATTGAAGAAAATTCAAGTATGGTCGTAACATATTTAATATGTCTTCTTTGATTTGTATTTAAATAATCATATTGCTACATATAACTTTTTTGATCGTATAAGTAAATCAAAATTTAACTCCTTCAAATTTTGTATTAATTTTTATATGTTTTGTATTTTATGTATTATAACATCATGTGTAAGAGCAGTACGATTATCTGTGTGTTCATCACAGAACCAGTGTGAGAAAGAGAAGAAGTATAATGACCAAGTAGCGAACGATGTGTACATACACAACATTGATAAGCGAAGCAGAGAAACAAAATTGTGCTTACCTAGTTGGCCACGTCTTTAAGACATCCTCAATGTCTTACAGCCTTATTCATAAACACATTTTAGAGGCAGCGTAACTTTAAACGGGCTTTAAACAAGAAAACGTTATTCATAAACATTTTTCGTAGTTGTTTAATAGCTGCGTAACTTAAACGCCGAAATTGGCGTTTAAAGGTTACGTAAATACAACCATGATTTTTGTTTGTCTTTTCTTTTAATATCAAAGACATGCTCCATATGCGCCCTTTGCAGCATTTTTTTATGCGGCGGCCATTGTAAATTCATAGGAATTCTTAATTTTTGTAGAGATTTTCTATATTTAAGACACAAACCTTACAATCATAAGCAGAAAATGAAAAAATGTTTATGAATAACAATGTTAGCAAGATTGCATAGAAGCTGCGTAAAGCCTTAAACAGTGCGTAACTAAACAAGCTTTTAAAGGTTGTTTAAGGAAATCTATTGAATAAGGCTGTTAATGACTAACATATTCTACGTCTGACCTATGCGCCCGTGTTATCTAACACAGGCTTGAGCTTTTTTTGTTTAAGGTTGATGTTTTTAATATGAATATCAAAGCCATGCTCCAGATGCTTCGAATTTTTTTTGGCAGTACTATAATTACTCGATGTATGAACCATGCAGTTGAAAAGCTACTGTTCCATACTATTTTATAATTATTTAATTTTACGTAACACTATGTTAAAAACACGCCGAAGTGTTTCACGGCGAAGTGTTTCAGCGACGAATTGATTCATCTGTTTTATTCTCCATCGCGGCTAAAGAAGTTTCACTTCAATAGTCTTGTTGTCAGAATAGGGAAAACCAGTTTGTGAAAAATGAAAGCATTTTCTTTTAGTTTCTTTGTTTCTTAATGGTTTCGATTTTTTTAGTGACACAACAAACTTTTTCTTTACTAAGTGGACAAGAGAAATATCTAAAGTCAAACCGGTTGAGATGGAAGTCAAAAATTGCCATAAAAGTTTCAACAAAGACTACCAGAAGGACGATTAACTTCTTTAAATTAATGAAAAAAGATTTCGATTCGGTTTTTACTGTCAACCATATAACTGCATAACTAACAAAAAGACTCCAAAGTAACAGCTGTAATCGTGACGACGGACAGCCGGGCATTACTAAGTTGACTCATGCGGTGATGCTGATCAAGAATATATGTACTTTTCTATATCTTTTACATCTCCTTATGGGCGTTACAAAATGAGTGAGAAACTAAATATATCCCTTACGCACTAAACGTGGGGGTATAAAAATAAAAATATATAACAAAAATAAAGCCGGACCACTATAGCTCTCATATGAGTCATAGAGACTACAATTAGTTCTATGAAACTACTCCAAAAGAAATTATGATTCTTTGACAAAAAGAGTCTGCTTGGACATTATCTGGTCCCAGAGGGTTCTTATGTTTATTTGGGTTTTTTATGAATTTTTCTACAAAAATACCTCAAAAATTTTCTTTACTTCACAATGACTTTTCCCAAACTACTATACGTCAAAAATAGCAGAAAATACCACAAAATCTCGTAAATTACCACAAAATACCACAAGTCAACGAAATACCTCAAAATAGCTTTAAATAGCACATTATGCAGTGATTATAATTAAGTTTGAAAGAATTTAATGAAAGTAGACATAAATTGCAATATATTTTAACTTCAATTAATAAAAGAATAATTTTATAATATCTTATTTAAGAGTATAAAAACTTAAAAAAATTAACGTTCATTTGTCTTACATTCCAATAATAAATCAAGACACTAATAATAAAAAATAATAAAAAAATGCAAAAATTAAAAACGGAATTTAAAACAAACTTAAACTTACATATATTTCTATATACATCCCTGCAAACATTTTCTGAGTGCCTCAAAGAAATGACTCTAAAAAGAGTATTTCTTCTGCGTGTTTTATGATACGCAATAAAAAGACTCACAAAGAAGTCTTTTATATGATTGTAAAATTACTTTAAATTTTCCTACTATTACTTTTTATTTGAAATATAATTGCTCAGAAATCAGATTCTTAAAAGAGTATTTTTTTTGCGTGTTTTATGAGCACGTAATAAAAAGACTCATATAAAAGTCTTCTTTATGATTGTAAAATGATTGCTCAGATATAAGACAATAAAAAGAGTATTTAATATGTGTGTTTTATGAGTACGCAATGAAAAGACTCATAAAGAAGTCTTTTATATGATTGTAAAATGACTTTAAATTTTTCTACTATTACTTTTTATTTGAAATGTTTAAAAAAAGATATTGTTGTCACTTTTTTTTATTTTCAACTATCAAATATTTTAAATAAATTTGAATCTAAAAATATATTTCAGCCTAAATGGATCATAATTACTTCTATGAGTTCTGAAAGAGTCCTCAGTATGAGTCTTTAAAGATTCCATTCCATGATTCTTAAAAGAGTATCAAATATGACTATCAAAAGTGTCTTAACTTTGAATCCAAAAGACATTTATATGAGTTCTGAAAAAGTATTCATTTAAAGTCTTTATTATGAATCCTAAAAAAGTATTTAAAATGAGTCTTAAAATAGTCTTAATTTGGAGTCCAAAAAGACTCATTTAAATGAGGTATAAAAGAGTCTTTATTATAAGTCTTTAAAGAGTCTTTATTATGAGTCTAAAAGAGTATTATATATGAGTCTTAAAAGAGTCTTAAATTTGAGTCCAAAAACACTAATTTGTATGAGTTCTAAAAGAGTCTTTATTATGAGTCTTAAAAGAGTATTAAATATGAGTCTTAAAAGATTCTTCATTAGAGACCACAGAACCAATAAAACTTCCAATCACTAATCTAGGAACTTTATTATCCTCCACTCTACCCTGTTTTCCTTTATGCCCTAGAATGACATGTGTAGCTCAATAATTGTCTCTTGAGCTTAAAAGTCTCATCTGCGTTCTCGTCCTTTAGCGCGAAGGTTTTGGTGGGTACACAGAATGAGACCTAATTTTAAAGTCTCACCAAAATGTGCGCTTTCGTGGATGAGAGCGATAAAATGTTCAGTATTAGAGCCCGAACAGAATCAAAAATCGTTGCGATTGTCGATATAGCAAAGCAATAAAAATAAAATAAATAAATAACTGGCCATTTCAGCCCTTGAAAGGACTTTGACCTAGCTTCTTATGATCAATTGTGTTGTGCGTGTTATTAAGTTTGTACACAATTGACCGAGAACCGGACTTACATGTTTAACGCCGACTCTAAACGTTCTCAAGAAGCTTTACATGGCATTTTGATTACTCTCTGAGGTTTGCCATTGTCTGCAGAGAGGTGGCGGCCGTACAGAAAAATTATTTTTAATTCAAATAATTTTCTGTCGCTGCTGGGGTTCGAACCTGGGTCTCCAGGTTCGTTGACATAGCGGCCACGCACTTCAACCCACTACGATACAGACGCGTAGTTTAATGCATTCTATTGCTTTGCGATAATGTATGAACACATCGTCCATAATGAAATCGCAGGTCGTCAGCCGCAATGATACAGAACTTGAAAAGATTCAAAGCGATTAGCGATTGGCGACATTTTCAAGCAATAGAATGCATGAAAACGTATGAACACGTCCGAAATCAAATCGCTGGTCTTCGATCGTGACGAACATTTGCCAGATTAGAATCTATTCTATTTTTTCTCTGGCGACCTGGAGATCCTCTCTTTGAGTGGTGTCAAACATGATAAGTGTTGCCGTATTTTTCCTAATGATGGGGTACGTTCAGTGCTATTTTCTTAAGTTTTATTATCTTTTGATATTTGTTGTTTGTGTTTCTGTTTTCTTCATGTCAATTATGCATACACAAAACAAAAGATTCGCTTTCATTCTGGACGTGTACTGAGGAATTGGCGAGAAGAGAGGATCACCAATTGCAAATCGCTTTGATTCTGTGCGGGCTCATACCGTACACTTAGATTCTATTTTATTTTTTTTTTGTCTTGCGACCGACGATTTTCTCTCTGAGTGCTATTTATGTTGCCATATTTTTGCTAGAAATAGGATATGTTCAAAGCCATTTCCTTAGTTTTTATTTGGTCTTGACATTTCTTCTTTGTCTAATTTTTGAAAGATCAATACATTGAAATAAAATAGAAAAAAAAATAAGTAAAAATATTACTTAATAAAAGCAACCCTGAATCTTCAGTCGCAATCGTTTCTTTCTGGGCATGTTCTCTGTGATTGACGACAAGAGAGGATCATCGGTCGAAACAATTTTTGATTCTGTTCGGCTCTTACGTGTGTACCTTTTCAAACTGTTACCTCACATAGGCTCACGGGTGGATGATTCTGTACTCTGATTTATTATATTTACAAAAAAAAAAAAAATTGAGGTAAGGATATAATCGTTCAATAAATTTTATTAAAAATTCTTAAAACTTTAATATTTACAAAGCTTAGACAAAAGAACAACCACTTTAATTCACGGATTTCAAATATGTTTGTTATCTTACTAAATGCTTTAAGAAAATGGCGTCAATTGTACTGTAGAGAGGAACATGTATTTAAACACTAATAAATTCTTGAAAATCTAGAATTAATCCAAGATGACGTCTAACTTAAATATTACTATAAAGATCATTTCAACTTAATATCAAATGAGAAAAAAAAAAAAAACAAAACTCAGGATAAAACATCATGACTTCAAGTATAAATCCTGTGCAACTTGGTGGCATTTTAAATTTCCGGCGTTGATGCACAAGCGGAAGGATGAGTCAAGTTCTATTCGAGCGCTGAATAGACCTGTCAACATTATGTAATTAGATTTCGCTGCCGTTGATGTTACGTAGTGTTGTTGTTGTTGTTGTTGTTGTTGCTATGCTCTAAGGATACGCTAGATATGAAAAAAGAGAAAGAAAGAAAAAATGCGAAAGTGTTGCATCACTTAAGGAGCAACGCCATTATGACTATGGTTACAATGGTAGCGTGGTAATGGCGTTGGTAATGCATGAAGTTCATCAAATGAGGTTAGGCTGCTGACGACAATGATGCTTATGGCGATAGTAATGACGACGATGATGATGATGACGATGAAGCCGGGCATGTTGTGCTTGAATGTATGTCACGAATGTCATAATAAACTGAAAGATGACTGGGTTAGGCAACGCGGCGGGTCATACAGATACGTGTGCGTCAAAAGAAGAAAAATATTTGCAAATAAAGGCACTTAAGATTTCAAAGTTATGCATTGTTTTAGATGGAAATTGAAATTTATTGCCTGGTGTGCTGAGGGTAAGAGAAAAAATTTTAGCAATTTCGCAATCCTAGAGAAACTAGCATTAAACGGAGATAACTGAAGAACTACCAGCTGCAATAACTTCAAGATACTCTCTCTACAATATTTGCGTGATATTTTGTTGCAGTACAAAAAAAAAAAAGAAACAAAATTTAGGACTTTGCAAGATTGCAAGGCAACAAAATCGCATTATTTCCGCACACACAGACATTCTAAGCACGAGACAAACATGAGCATGAAAGCGCATAAACTGCGCCGGATATGCCCAGACATGTCATGCGAAAAGTTTTTGACGACAACAGCGACGACGGCGGCAGCGGCGGCATCGACTACACTAATGGCGGCACATTTATAGTAGATGCTTTCATTTGCTTCCAAATTCGTACGGCTCAATATTTGGCCAAATGCCAAATATAAGAAAAAAAAAACGAATAAACCGGAAATGCCTTTTTTACATGCTTCCACAAATCAAACAAAAAGAAAAATCCTTAAATATCGAACATGAAAAGTGCTAACAAGAAATGGCATAACACACATATGCACAAATACACACAAACACACACACACACACACACACATATACACCCATTAGAAACATCCGCAAGGGGGGATCAGTTCTCAGAACAATCCTTCGGGCTTTACGAACCCGCGGACCCTAGTTAACACAAAATCCAGGCGCGTCTAACTCAGAATGAGCGGCTCCCTGGTCTGCGTCTGTACCGTAACGGTCGGCAGTTTTAATACCTGTCCGTAGGTATAAAAGGATAGGGGAAGGTCACCCTGAGAAAAAAAAACCATTGAGTAGAATGTCGGCTAAAAACATAAATACTCCAGGTGGTAACCACAGTAGTGGAAATCCACCCGTGGGAACTCCCACGGTCGGGGCAAAGATTCTGGAGGCCCCAACCAACATTCCATCCAACACTCTTTTTAAGAGAGCATCGGCGGCTGTAGGGAGTGAGCAAGCGGGCTCCCAGTCGTCGTCATCAAATTACCGCAATGCTACGGTGGTGGCTAACTTGGCTGCCGTAGCAGATAATGCTACAAGCAATAACGAAAGAGGTAGTACTCCCGGTTCCTCATATAGCTGGGAGACTCAGAACCCCTTCAAGGGTACTCCAAGGGTTGCGCGTTCTCCCCAGAAAGCGGCCGATAGAGCACATGAGCGTACACGCTCATCACCACCAGCTCTATCAACGCCACCAGCAAACTACGAGCAAGAAACGTCGGAAAATGATGTTCTTTCCGTCAAAATTCGGAAGCTCGTGGAAATGATGGCCCCCCCTCGACGAAGCATCCACCAGCCTATAAGAGACCTCGTGGACGAAATTGCAGCATTGCACCAGAAGGCATGCAAAGAGCGGCACCAACAAGATGCCGCCAAAGCAAAACCATCGCAACCACGACAAAGGCAGAGTGTGGAGACTCAAACAGAGTCCACAATGCTTCCTACGTCAGGAACTAGCTCTACCAAGAGAGCAAGGGGAGAACAACGTGACCCCCAATCGCCGACACCATCCGCCAAGAAGAGGAAGCATAAAACGTCTCTTCAAGGTCAAGGTACGGTTCAGATTGCTGGGGACAAAATCCTCCAGGCCCATTCGAAGGCCAGCGTGAGTGAGCATAAAAAGGAGAACCCACCACGTGAGGAAGCGGTGAAACGGGGTGCAGTTGACAAAGCTAGCCAGAAGCAACTGCCGAAAGCAACTGAAAAGATTGCTACCCCACACGAGAGCACTGTCCAGAACCGGAAGTGGACAAAAGTTCGAAAAAAACGAAGGAAAGTGAGGAGGCCACCGCGAAAGGACGCCATCGTAATAAAAACGACAGGCGCAGCTTCCTATGCGGATATCCTCAGACAGGTGAAGGCTGAACCCCAATTAAAAGAGCTAAGCCAAAATGTCTGCGGCGTAAGGAAAACGGCCAAGGGAGAGCTCCTACTTCTCCTGGAGAAAACCTCGGACCCTGCCTCCGGAAAGTTCCAAAACGCAGTACAAACGGTACTCGGAACTAATGCCGAAGTCAAAATCCTCACCGAAGTTATCCAAATAGAGATAAAAGATATCGATGAGGTCACAACGAAAGAGGAAGTGCTTGAGGCACTAAAACACCAATTTGCTGAATTGAAGGTGTCACCATCCAACATACTCAGCCTACGCAGAGCATATGGAGGCACCCAAACAGCAACAATTAGTTTGCCACCCGAAAGCGCCTCAAAGCTGACTAAAGCAGGCAAAATTAGAATAGGATGGGTTGTGTGCCGCATAAGGCCTAAAATACAACCCATGAGATGCTTTAAATGCATGGACTTCGGCCATGCTGCATCAAAGTGCAAGAGCGAAGAAGACTGCTCAAAGTCCTGCTTTAGGTGTGGCAGCTTGGGCCATCGAGCCAAAGCATGCGAAAACGCAGCAATATGCAGACTCTGCGTAAGACATAAGAAGTCTGACACAAAGCACGCGACAACGAGCATCAAATGTCCGTTTTACCAGAAGGCTTTGCGAGAGACTAAAGCACGATAAGGTTTTATCAGCTTAATCTCAACCACTGCGAAGTTGCACATGATCTCTTGAAGCAAAACGTACGGGATGTAAACGCCGATGTTGCCATCCTCAGCGAACCCTATCGTACTAGGAACTCCGGTGACCAGATCAGTGATAGATCTGGGAAAACATCCATATGGTACTGTGGCCAACGACAGCAGCAAATTAGAGACACAAAATCTATGAACTACTTCGTGAGGGCTAGACTGGGTGGACTCTATGTCTATAGCTGCTACCTACCCCCAAGCCTTACTCTACAAGAAGCCACGAATGTTCTAGAAGAAATAGCAGATGACGCTGTCGGAAGACACCCAATAGTTATCGCGGGTGACTTCAATGCATGGTCAACTGACTGGGGATGCCCAAGATCAAATTCGAGAGGTCAAGCACTTCTGGAGGCGTTTGCGATCTTAGATATCGTCACGCTGAACTCTGGACAGCAAAACACATTTGAAAGAGCTGGAATGGGTTCCATAATTGACCTTACTTTTGTGAGTAGCAGCCTATTGCCAAAAACTGCCTGGCAAGTAAGCGAACACTACACTGGAAGCGATCATCACGCAATCCTATTCAGCACGGGAGACTCCGTCATAAGAAGGGTGTGCAAAAACCAGAGGAGATACAAAGAAAGCACTCTGGATACCGGCGTTCTAGAGGTCATGCTCGCAGGTATGTCTGCAACTGGCTATGCTAGAGACAAGGCCTCGCAAGTGATGAAGACCGTAATAAGAGCATGCGACGCCGCGATGGTTAGAAAAGGTAGAGGCAACAATCACCCGGCGCCAGTCTACTGGTGGACTGATGAAATTTCAAGCCTAAGAAGGTGCTGCATAAGAGCGAGACGTACATACTATCGCTCGAGAGGCACAGATGAATTTCTACCAAACCAGTGGCGTTTCAAAGCCGCAAGAACCCAACTTAGAAAGGCAATAAAAATGAGCAAATCCCATTGTTTCAACCAAATCTGCAACGACGCTGAACAGCAGCCCTGGGGCTTTGCATATAAGCTCGTTATGAAGAAGCTCTCTTCGTTTAGGCAACCAACACCTACGTGTCCCATACTGTTGAGGAACATAGTCCACACACTATTTCCACAACAACCCGACACGCCAGCACTAAACAGAGAAGTTGAAGCAGAGTTACAAAATTTTCAAAATGTAACCAATGAGGAGCTCCTAAAAATAGCCAAAGAAGTTGAAGACAATAAAGCCCCCGGACCTGACGGAGTCCCAAATAAGGTGCTCAAGATTGCGATAGAGCAGAAAATAGAGGTTTTCGTTGACCTCTACAACACATGCCTAAAAGATGGCGTCTTCCCACCAATGTGGAAGCGACAAAGACTTGTGTTGATCCCGAAGAATACTAGTTCCATAGAGGATCCATCGGCCTATCGTCCACTTTGTATGCTCGATACTGCCGGCAAAATCCTAGAACGATTGATAAGCAATAGACTGGGTGCGTCAATAGAAGATGCCGGAGATCTTTCCAACCAACAGTATGGTTTCCGCAAAGCTCGGTCCACAATAGATGCGATTGGAGCGGTGAAAAAAATTGCACTCCAGGCAATCTCAGGAACTCGGTGGTTGTACGGTGACAAAGAGTACTGTCTAGTTACAACACTCGACATAAAAAACGCATTCAATTCTGCGAATTGGACCAGAATACTGGAAGCTCTTGCGCGCTTTAGCGTTCCCTTCTACCTTCGTAGAATCATTCGAGATTACCTCGAGGATAGAATTCTCTACTACGAAACAGAAGGGGGTACTGAAAAGTATAAAGTTACTGGCGGAGTCCCACAAGGATCAGTGTTGGGTCCAGTCCTATGGAACATAATGTATGACGGAGTACTACGTCTACAGCTGCCAGAGAGGGCTCATATTATCGGGTTCGCAGATGATATTGCCCTCATAGTAGTAGCAAAGCATTTGCACGAAGTTGAAGACAAGTGCAACCAAGCGGTTATAGCAGTGCGGCAGTGGCTGAATACAGCGGGTCTCAGTTTGGCCGAGCACAAAACCGAGGCAGTGCTAATAAGCAGCCGAAAAGTCGTTGAGACCGCTAGAATATCGGTTGGTGAACATACAATTGTATCGAAACCATTCGTTAAATACCTTGGCGTTATGATAGATCATAGGCTTAACTTTAAGCAGCATCTTTTATACGCAAGTGGAAAAGCGGGAAGCGCAGCTGCAGCGCTAACAAGAATTTTGTCGAATACCAGAGGTCCTAGACAAACCCGTAGAAAGATCATAGTCACTGTCGTCAGATCAATACTTTTGTACGCAGCCCCCATATGGGCCGAGGCAACCAGATTCAGCTCCTACTTACGAAGCATGGAATCGGTGTATCGTATCTGTGCACTTAGAGTATGTAGTGCGTTTCGAACTGTCTCCTCGGATGCAGCGCTGGTTATTGCGGGTTCTCCCCCTATAGACCTTCTGGTGAACGAGAACGTGACATACGATTCGCTTCCACTCGAATTGCCTAAATCCTCCAAACGTAGGATAGCGCGAGACCGCAGTGTAGCAGTGTGGCAGACGCGCTGGGAGGCATCACAGAACGGACGATGGACGCACCGCCTAATTCCAAATTTGGAACCGTGGCTTAACAGGCGTCATGGTGAGGTAGATTACTACCTCACCCAAATACTAACTGGTCATGGGTGCTTTAAGTCGTACCTTCATAGATTCAAGCACGACGAAAATCCGTTTTGCAGTTTCTGTGCTGGAAGTGTTATTGAAGACGCCGAACATGTCTTCTTCGTCTGTCCGAAATTTAACGCCGAAAGACTAGAGCTAAGCAATAACCTAGGGAGGTCACCAACAGTGGAAACTCTCGTGGGCATTATGCTTAACTCTGAAGAAAACTGGATCTCAGTAGGCAATATGGCATGCGCCATAACCAAAGAACTGCGTCGTGTAGAAAGACTGCGCAGATCAACTGCAGACTCTATGCTATAGACAAAGTTGGTAGGCCGCACCGTGCAGATTTGCTGAAGATCAGAGGTTAGGGGGTGATGAAGCCCTGCGCTCATCTTGGAAGGTATTGCAGTCGATTGTACCTTGCGTCTTCGTCTAGGGATTCATATGCCCGAAGTGATGCCATTCCAAGAAAAGGCCGCTGTCGATAGCACCGTCAGCGTCTTCGTCAAGGGACCATTTCCCGAAGCGGCCTCCCCCCGAAATCCCCTCTCCAAGAAGAGACCGCAGTCGTTAGCACCGTCAGCGTCTTCGGCTAGGGACCATTTCCCGAGGCGGTCTCCACCTGATGCATCATCATCACGATGAGCCTACAACGCGTCATTGCATATTAAGCACAGCACATCATCGCTTTGGAATATAAACAAGCATGATCTGCAAAACGTTTCTTTGTTAAGAAGAAGCGTAGAATCGTAGATGAGTAAACATACTCAATCCTGCCCTACGAAGTAATGCCTCGATTGGTGGTTCCGTAGGGTCTTGCAGGAG
The DNA here is from genome assembly GCA_943735915.1 of Pherbina coryleti. Taxonomy (NCBI): domain Eukaryota; kingdom Metazoa; phylum Arthropoda; class Insecta; order Diptera; family Sciomyzidae; genus Pherbina; species Pherbina coryleti. The sequence goes on from OX030952.1 coordinate 111,986,980, forward strand.
GAGAGAAAAGTAAGGAGTGGTTTAGTCAGTATACCATATCAGGGACTCTGACACTATTTGGAAGTACGGGCTTCCATTTGTCTATAAAAGATTCCCTCCTGTCGTCTTTAACAAAAAAAAAAAAAAAAAAAAAAAAAAAAAAACACCCATTAGAAAATGCATTTAGGCTTGTGTGCACATGTTATTTTATGTGAGCAATTTTGGCTTTTGGGAAATGCAGCTAAATCGGCAAAAGGAAGCAGCAAGAAACAGAAAAAACAAAATATAAAAATAAAAAAAAGTTATAAACTTGTCCCAGAGTCACCGACTTTAACATGTCTAAAGTGCTAATGGAAGTTTTGCTAGCTTAGCAGCTAGTTGTTAAAAAATACTCAAGAATTTATTAGCAAGAAAATCAACAACAACAACAACAACAACAACAACAACAACAACAACAACAACAACAACAACAACAACAACAACAACAACAACAACAACAACAACAACAACAATAACAACAACAGCAGCAGGGACAAGCAGCTGCATACAAAACTATCTTTAAACAGCAGCGACATCTTTGAGCAACTGCTATTGATAAAGCTGGCTATTTTATGTATACTTAAAATTTTTTCGTTTCTATATTTTGTTTTTATTATTTTTTTATTTTATTTTATTTTTTTTTAAATTTCTTTTCTTTTGTGCTTTTAACATGCATTCTAAGGCCTCATTACAACTGTCGTGTTGTAGCTTAAGTTTTTCCTTGCCCTATCCTTATGTGGGCGTTGTAACCTGGGTGAGTCTTGTTTTTGCTAAGAGAAATAAGAAAAAAAAAAACACGAAAAAAGCAAATGTTAAATAAATTTAAGTCACGAAAGTTTTGACAGCTACATAGCTAGTTACGTCTAAGTGCGCTCAATAATTTTGGAGCCTAGCTTTTCTGCTTGTCACAGTTCGATAAAAAAACCTCTTAAAAGTTTGTTGCTAACTTGCTGACGTTGACCTATTTGAGCACTACTTTGCAACATTTTTTTAGACGAGCTCATTTTATAAATAGCAAAAGTTTGCTAAGTTTTATTAAAAAAAAAAAAAAAATTCAGAAAAAGATTTTCTCAACTTGGTTTTGATTTGAAAATTCTTATCATGCAATCGAATGGAGACGAGTTACCAGTTCGACAAATAATCCGCAAACATGTAATAAACATTGAAAATGCACCTTTACCAAATTTGTAGATACGAAACAAGTTACAAATACTCTCAAAATGGCGTTCAAGAAATTGGAAAATTTTAATTTTTGGGCTGGCCCAATCAGTTATGAATTGAGACTGAAACTCAACTGAAACTAAATTATAAAAAACAAAACTTTTCGTGATGGAATAAAAAGTTTTGGGACTTTTAGTCAGTAGGTTAACAACAATCACATAAAAACATACGTTTCATAATAATCATGTTGGCCAGTGTAATCTTTACAAAATCTCACACTTCACTTCACCATAGCACGTTGTAGCTTCAACTCTCTATTATTATTATTTTTGAATCACTTTTAAAGGACATACTCGTAAATAACTAAGTATAAACTTATCGAATTTGCTTAGAATCGATTGCCAAAAACTGATTATGTCGGTGGAATAACATTTTATTGCCCACAACTTGAGAGGATTGATATTAAGTACCACTTAAATTTAAGTGCTTCTTTTTACAATGAGTTGAAGTGAGTTTTGGATGACTTGATGGTTGTAAATACGAAGGAAGAAACATGCTTTGGTGCTGTTTTTTTGCATAAGCAAGGAACTGTTTTGTGAGTGACAAAATGAAATGAGTGACTGACAGACATTTAACTGATGTCATGTCAATATTGTTAGATTTTAAATTTATTTAATCGGCTTGAAATGCTATGACAGGTTAAATGGAATTCATTCATACCTGGGTGGTGGTGGTGGTGGCTCAAAAGCAAACACTGTATCACGGCATGAAATAGAGTTGAAAGAACTGAATGGTTTTCCATCTCAAGTACTATGGACTGCTTGCTATGCACAGTGTTGAAAATAGAAAAAGGAAGTATGGAAATCTCAGTTTGTAAAGACTATTCGTTGCACGTCTCTCATAATTTCTCATAATAATTTGAGACGCAGTGGCACGATATTCTATAAAAGTATTATGCTGCTGGCGTTTGCTGATGATATCGATATCATTGGCCATAATACGCGCGAAGTCAGTGCAGCATTCTCCAGATTAGCGAAAGAGTCGAGTCGAATGGGTCTTGCAGTGAACGCAGATAAGACGAAATACCTAGTGTCAACAAATAAACAGTCCCAGCGTCTTGGAAACCACGTCACTGTTGACAACATCTCCTTCGAGGTTGTTAAGGACTTCGTCTACCTGGGATCCACCATTAACTCTTTCAACGATGTCAGTATTGAGATAAAGCGAAGGATAACTCTTGCCAACAGGTGTTACTTTGGGCTGAGTAGGCAATTGAGAAGCAGAGCCCTCTCTCGACGAACAAAACTCACTAATCACTAATCATAAGTCACTAATCATGCCCGTCCTATTATATGCAGCACAAACCTGGACGTTGAGCAGTTCTGATGAAAAAGCTTTGGGAGCCTTCGAGAGAAAGATCCTTCGTAAGATCTTCGGTCCAATCTGCGTCAATGGCGAGTACCGAATTCGATGGAACCACGAGCTGTATGAGCTGTACGCTGACATCGACATAGTTAAGCGTATTAAAATCGAGCGGCTCCGCTGGCTAGGTCATGTTGAGCGAATGGAAAACGACGCTCCAGCGAAAAAAATATTCGATTCGGTGCCCGGTGGTGGTCAACGCAGAAGAGGACGCCCACATCTTCGTTAAAAGGATCAGGTGTTGGATAACCTGACTACACTTGGTGTTTCCAACTGGCGCCAGCAAGCGCAGAACAGAAATGGCTGGCGCAATTTCGTATACGAGGCCAAAACCGACCTTCGGTTGTAAGCGCCAGATAAGTAAGAAAGTAAGTTTTGTTACTATTAGAGCATGTTGAGGTTGTGTTTCTTTATTGTTATTCTTCTTTTTTTCCACACTTCCATTTTTAGAGTTCAGCAAGTTTAACTGATGGTATATCTAAAAGGTGTGGAAACAATTTGTAATAAAAACTTGCTGTTTGTGACTAACCACACAACTAATCATATTTTTCCTTAACAGTTTAATATGGGCGTGCTCTCCCAGAAATCTTAAATTTTTCTGGGAGAAATAAATAATGAAAGGTCACATTATAAAAAAAAAAATTAAAACGTAAAAATGTAAAACAAAAAAAATGTTAACGTAAAAACGTACCAAACTGACGTTATTAAAAAAATTCAATCTCTATATCTCTGGATATCACTCGTATACAGGAATAATATATAATAGATTACGCCAACAGTGCACTACTGCGCAGCCTACGTCACGCGTGAGAGTCACGTGACACTTGCTACGAAATATTCAATAATATAAGAAAAATACGAAAGGCCGGCGAAATGAAAGCAAAACAACTGTAAAACTACTCTCAAAACAAATCGAGCAACGTAGCTACTTTTTTTCTGTGAAGGGGTAAACATGGAAGTTCATGGACCTATGATACATGCAAATTTTATCAAAGTTTGTATATTTCAAAAATATTTATATTTTATTCTGGACTAGCTTTTTTTCCGGTGCGCTTTGCTGCACTTTATTTAGATAAGTACCGGAAAATGTTGCAATGCCTTCAGCGTTATTATTTCTAAACTCATCTCGTACTCGAAACATAGGAGTCGTTCATAAATTTCGTGACCGATTTTCAATTTTTTTTACCCCCCCTCCCGTACTTTTCGTAGTGCATTTCAAAAACACTCCCCTAAACCCCCAAAAAGTAACGTAGTATTTGAAATAAAAAAGTTAATTGATTAAAAAATATTCGAAAATAGTAAAAATAACTGTCGAAAAGCCAGCAAAGGAAAATTATGCCCTTACTACACTTACCAATAGTTAACAGTCAATTAAAACGGTCAAACATGAAGAAGTAAGGATGAAAATGGTTTGAAATGTTGGGTTGTATTAATTTCAATTTTTTCGAGTATTTTTTACTTTTGGTCAAATTACTATATCTGAGACCCCCTCCCCCCATTCGTTACTTATCGTAGTACATTTTAAAACCTCTCCCTCTACTAAATTGGTAACGTAATTTGTGAATGACCCCATAGTTACTGCGCAAATTTGAGCTCAATCGGCTCAGTAGTTTTGGAGTCTATAGCAGCGTTCTCTATTGTAAATTTTTTGCATTTTTCATTTCCCAGTAGCAGGATATTACCAAGTATTTACTTCATTTTTACTTCTATGTTCTTTGTCCTTTACTTCCATAGCTTTTCTGTGTCATAAATTTGGCTTGTATGGGTTGAGACACACCCCCTTGTCCAATGCATGTCACCTTTTCTAGTAGAAGGACATCACCAAATGGTATCTACATTCTGAGTTTCAATGTTCTGTGACTTTTACTTATATACATAGCTATTCTGTATCGTAAATTTAGCTTATATGGGTGGAGCCACGCCCCGTTTTCGAATGCCCGTGCCAGTTTTTCAGTAGAAAGACCTTCATTGTTATACGACATTTAGTTCCAAAGCAATTCGATATCATAAATTTGGCCTGTGTGGCTAAATTCCCCCTGTCTAATGTTCGCTCAAATATATAGTAACTGCCTTTTGGGTCCATAGCATCTTCATATCAAGCAAGTTTCACTATCAAAACATGTATAACTCAGGAATAATAATGATTTCTAAAAAGTGGTCGTATATACATATATAGTTAGACCACGCCCAGTTTTAGTATAGTTGCCGACAGTAACTATATGAACTTATTTACCAAATTTTAGTCTAATACGACCAAAACCGTCTTAAATATAGCATTTTTATTGATTTGTGGGCGGTAAAAGGGGGTATGGAAAATAAGGGGTAAGGAAAATGTTTACTATGGCTATATTTTTCGCGCAAATGCAAACTAAAGTGAGACTTGTCAAATTATTCCAATATTCCATTTATTTCCAATTTCCCTTGCAAATATTTCCCATATACACCATATGTGCGCACCTGTATTTTTTCACACCTATATTGTTGTATAAGTTCACTAAAATGCCTATAATTCATGAACCAATACACATACAAAGACCATTTATACATAAAAACCTTCGTATTGACGTCACCTTTCATCGGTTCACGCATTACAGAGAACATCAATTTCATACACAATGCAACTTATTTATATATATATAGAAGACTAGTTTTCTTTCTTGAGAAATATTTGTTTAATTTTAAAAAACAAATATTGCATAAGAAAATTAGAAGGTTTTCGAATGTAATCCCCCTGTAAAAAATTTGTTCTACGTTTTTTTTTTAGTCAGTTTGACATTTTCTTCTTTCTCACAGCTGACGTCACAACAAAGATGGCGGACATGCGTATGGCGTAATCTATTATATATTGTTCTATATATTATTCTTGACTCGTATATATTAAATATGAGTGAGGGGTAAAAATACAACGAAAGCCAACCGAAAACAATGGATTCCTTATTTTTATAAATTTTTTTTTTTGAACTTGGAGTTTCTCTTTGTTGTGTCAAAATCTTTATATAAATAGGCGTAGGCAGAACAGTTAAGAACCATTTTCTCCCGTGTTCTTCAGCCGACTTTAAAAATTTTCTTTTTTTAATCAATAAGAGTAGGGAAAAGGAATACTCTAAATATCTTTGGTGGGCGTGGCACATCCCATACAACCTAAATTTGCGATATCGAATAGCTTTAGAGTTATAGGTCACACAGACTCGGAAATTGGTATTCGACCTGAAATCACACGTACCATTCCACTGTTTACATTCAACTGTTTATGAACGTTGAAAGAGGGTCGTGTCACTTTTCAGCAGCCCAAATTTTTAGAATACCTTTCGAACAAATCAAGGAAACTCTGTAGGAACTTGCTATTTAGTCGTGGTCTTCGACTGGAAAAATTGAACGAGCATTAGACAAGGGGCGTGGGACAAAATTCCATACAATTCAAAGTTTTTATATCAAATAGCTTTGGAAGAAAATGCCGTATAACAATGAAACTCAATATGGTGTTCCCACTTGGTGATTTCCTATTACTAGAAAAAAGAATGTGGGAAGCAGTGTACTGGGACGGACATTGGACAAAGGGCTTTGGCTCCGCATATATAAGCCAAATTTTTGATATCGAATAGTTTTGAAAGTAAAAGTCACAGAACATGGAAACTCAGAATGGAATTACTATTTTGTGATTTCCTGCTGGTGGTGCGTATGGTGGGGTATGAGTTCGGTTACGTTTACACATGAGTGAAAAAAGAATAAAATGTTTTCAATAAAAATAGAAAAAAAAAAAAATCAATTTTTAAATGGTCGAATTTCGACCAAAGGCGGTACTAATATTAAGAATTCGCAAAAGTTTCTTAAGGTAAATTATTTGCAAAACATATATTATTTCCAGATATTTTGTGAACTCATTTAGTAAAAGAAAAGAAAAAAAATGTTCGTTATAGAAAGTAATTTTTATCCGACAAATTATGCGCAAGCATATTTTTGTACCCAAAGGTTAGGTCAGAAAATAAACTTTTGATTTACTAGGCATTTGTTTCTATCTAATACAAGTGACTCTTACACACACCATGGTTAGGTGGATGCCCAGCACTTGTATTAATATAAAAATTACATTTTAACACGTTGCCAACAACAAACCCACACTCACTCACACCCACACTCACTCATACCCACACACACTCATCATTCACATATTTTCATACTTTATGGTTTTCCTAATTGGTTGAGGGACTGTAATGTGCGAGTCCTTGGCATGACGACGCACACGAACAAAATGTTGCTACAGCAGCTAATGATGACAGTGATGACAATGATGTCAACTGATGATGAACGAGTGTGTATTTAGTAAAGGGCAGGTTCGTAGTCAAGGGAGTTTTCAGGGTAAAACCACCCCGCTCTCCCCTAAAGACTGTTTTTATAACTTGTCTTAAGACTAAAAAAAATGGTTTTAACTTTTGTCTTTTTATAAGCAAGTTAAATAAGTTAAAATGTGTCTTTATGAATTAGTTAAATTCTTGCGATTTTGTTTCGTTATTATTTTTATGTTTTCATTACATGAGAGGTGTGTTCAAAAAGTAGCCGGAATTTTAAAATTTCGCGGGTTGTGTTGGTCCGATGGGCACAATTTCTTTCTTTTTTTTTTTTGTTACGTTGTCAAGTATTTATAAAAATATCTTTATATTTTCAGCCATATTAGTTGGTTGCTTTTTGTTAGCTGAGGAAAGAATAACACGTGTTTTGGTATTGCTGGCGATTTTTCATTTTCTTTTGGATTAAATTTTGTTATGGGCTGAGTTTAAACAGCTCTGACAGCGCGGCTTTTTATGCAGGAACGGATCGTGAATTTATGGGGCTCTGGGCTAATACTACTTAGGGGTCTAGCTAATTACTCAAATAATTGCCATTTTGTCAAAGCACTGCTTTCTATAGTGATCTAGGTGTACGTTATACGAAAATAAATATTATAGATTCGAGTTTGTAGAAATCTTTTGTGTTAAGTAAGTTATATTTGGGTTTCTGAATGCTTCAATTTTAATTCATCGAAGCTGTTAAGACTGACGAGTTTTTTGTTGAAAATTTTCTTATCTTTCCAATCTATGATAAATTATTGAGTTAGCAATGGTATAGTTAGCAAGAAAATTACATTTTTCAAAATGTTGTTTTTGTATTTTTTATAAAGTTCTACAGCTAAAAAAATAATTTCTGTGAAAAAATTTTTCAAATATTTCAAACCACTCCAAAGTTATATACACAAATATATGTTTTAAGCAATTTCCTTATCTACTTTATGTTTTATATATATTATTATTATTATATCTATATATAAATAGGCGTAGGTAGAACAATGAAGAACCATTTTCTCCCGGGTCAACTGAATTTGATAATTTTTGTTTTTAAATCAATAAGAGTAGGGAGAAGGAGTGCACCGGATATCTATAGTGGCACATCCCATACAACCAAAATTTGGCATATCGAATAGCTTTAGGTATATCGAACAGGTCACACAGCCTTAAAAATCAGTATTCGGCCTCAAATCAATCGTACGTAGGGGCGTGGTACTTTTCAGCAGCCCAAATTTGGGTAAAACTTTCGAACTATAAGTAAATAATCAATGAAACGGGGTAGTAAATTCCTATTCAGTCGTGTTCTTCCACTGAAAAATTTGAGCGTGCTTTAGACAAAGGGGCGTGGCACCACCCATACAATTCAGAGTTCTTACATCGAATAGCTTTGGAAGTAAATGCCGTAAAACAATGGAACTCAATATGGAGTTCCCACTTGCTGATATCCTTCTACTTAAAAGTAGAATATGGTAAGTAGGGTACTGGGAGGGGCATTGGACAGGGGTGTGGCCATTGGACAGGGGTGTGGTTAAAAAAAAAAATCTATTTTTAAATGGTCGAATTTAGACCACAGGCAATACTAGTTGAAATAATGCTGAGAATGCAAAATAGTTTCATAAATTTTAAAAATTCAAAAAAAAACTAAAGCATTGAAATTTTTTAGGCTCGAAATCACAACATGGCGATTATAAAGCAAACGCTGTACACACTGAGAAAATACACCGACCGAAAACCAAGAATGATAGAAACAAGATTAGGCGTTCCGCAAATGAGAGAGAAAGAGCATGATGTCATAAGCAATATGGTCAGAATTTCGAAATATTTTACTTTGGGGCCTACGCCTTTGCTTTTGCTTTTGCTTTTATTTTGTTTTTGCTTTTGCTTTGGCTTTTGATTTTATTTTTGCTTTGCTTTGCTTTAGCTTTTGCTTCTGACACGAGTTTCACTTTTTCGTTTGGTTTTGCTTTAGATTTTACTTTTAGTTTTGTTTTTGCTTTTGTTTTCTTCTGCTATTGCTGTTGCCTTTGCTATTGCTTTTGCTGCTTGATTTTACTTTTACTTCGCCTTAGCTTTTGCTTTTGATACGAGTTTTTCTTTTCCGTTTGGTTTTGTTCCCGATTTTGCTTTTACTTTATTTTTTTCGTTTTCTTTTGCTTTGGCTTTTGATTTTACTTTTGATTTTGCTTTTGATTTTGCTTTTTATTTTGCTTTAACTTTTGCTTTTGCTTTTGAGCTCTTGCGTTTGCTTTTGATTTTGCTTTACTCTAGTTTTTATTTTTGCTTTTGCTTTTTCTCTTGCTTTGATTTTGTTTTTGCTTTTGCTTATAAATCAATGCAACGGTGGTGTAACGTCATATTTTTTTTTTTTAAATATTTACATAATGCCAAGGTCCTCAAGTTTATTTTCGATCTATTACATTTATCATATTGTAAATAGTCACTATATTATTATATATTATAATGTGAATAGTCACAGAGTTTCCATGAATCGTTTTATTCATTGTTTCTGCACTAAGAGAAAAAAATATTAAATTTATCCAAAAAATTTTTTAATTTATCCAAAAAGCGAGTAATTTTTGCACCAATAACGCATTTGCTTAAATCGACTACCAAAATATGTTAAATTTATTTAAATACTTTGTTTATTAAATGAAATATTAAAATATTTAAACAGAATTAATACAAAATATATTTAAATTATGCACGAGTTTTTTTTAAATATATTTCAAATATTTAAAAAAAAAAAAAATAATAACTGGCCATTTCAGCCCTTGAAAGGACTTTGGCCTAGCTTCTTATGATCAATTGTGTTGTGCGTGTTAATAAGTTTGTACACAATTGACCGAGATCCGGACCTACATGTTTAACGCCGACTCCGAACGGCGATGAACGCAATGTTCTTGTTCTCAAGAAGCTTTACATGGGATTTTGATTACTCTCTGAGGTTTGCCATTGCCTGCAGAGAGGTGGCGACCGTACAGAAAAGTTTATTTGATTCAAATAATTGTCTGTCGCTGCTGGGGTTCGAACCTGGGTCTCCAAGTTCGTTGACATAGCGGCCACGCACTTTAACCAACTACGCCACGGACGCCACAAATATTTACTATTTGAAAATAAAAGTATCGCATTTAAAGAAAATTTATATAAAAATATTGAATTTAAAAAACAATATATTTAAATTGAAGAGGAGAAAGAAAAGAAGAAGAAAAGAGGAAAAAAAGTAAGATAGAAAATAAGAAGCAAAATATGCAGGTAAATGACAACCGGTGCAAGATATTCGTGAGAAAATATCGAGTTGTCACTCCACCCTACATAGTTTCATCATGCGATCACCCATCGCACTCACAAATCATATTGGCCAAACATCCAGGCTATATAACCCTTGCAACAAAAACTAAACGAGAACTATAAGAAACATTCAACTGCAAGAAATAAACTGCAGGAACAGAGTGCGATGCTGTTGCTGCTTGTCGGCTATTTCAGCTGTATGGAATATGTGTGTAGGTGTATGGTATAAATAAAATTTAAATACGGGAAAAAAAAGTGTTGTAAGGAAAATATTTGATTTATCCACGTAAATATTTAAATAAAATTTATACTCAGGCGTGGATAATGTTAATACGCGTTATTTCCCTTAGTGTACTGTAAAAATCCACATTATATTTAAAAAAATAAAATTCTGTGGGCATAAAGATGTTTGTTTGTTCATATTTCCTTCCCCATACATTACCCTATTTGCTTGAACATTTATGCCATTTGATTGATTTTAACAAGTTCCTATACACGTAGATACTTTTGCAAACAAACCCCCCTCCCACAAAGAAAATCCTGGATCCTGGCTACGATAATGGCATAGAATGTTAATTTCTTGCATTGTGAAGCTAAAATATTAATGCTCTGTATAATTTTCCATTAATTAATTAATTGACGATAAAATGGCGTTGAAAATTAGAACAAAATTTTATGCTTGCGACTCCTTTGTAAAATATTGTCCTGATTGTTAACAAGTGGCGACACATATAACGACAGTTTGCCTGCTTTTGCATGAGCGATGTTTGTGAAATTGTTTTGACTCTGCAACTTCTTCCTCGACCCCACCTTAAACATGTCTGCCTTCTCTTCTTCTTCTTCATTATACCATCCATTAACGAAATTGAACTTTTTTGAACTCACTCGCTTTGAGTGTTTTTTGTTTTTTGCCATGTTTATTACAATTTAATGGAAACTCAATTCGATTGAGGCGTTTTTGTTATTTCCGCTTCTTTTGATATGGTTACAATTTATTTTTGTGTGGTAGCGATGCTTATAACTTTTGTGTTAAAAATCATAAATCACATCAATTTTGCCATAGAATAGCTGATAAAATCTTGGTTTATTAAATTTGGCGTTGCCACAAATAATTTTTGTTTTTACCACGGTTTTGCTTTGTAATGTGCTGACACGTTAAATAAGCTATAAAAACATTAATTATATTATTTATCTCAATTCAAAGTGATTTGCTTTTGTTAACAAATAAGTCTTAAAGTAGCTGTAAATGACATACGTATGTATTTCTCTAAGTTTTAAAATTTCACTTGGCACTTTCAGTGCTAATCCTTATAAGCAAACCCATCAAAATTTGATGGTTTTCATATAACTTAAGCCATAATAATTCAAGACCAGATATTGAAAAATACCCACATTCCTCGTATGTCAAAAGTTGAAAGAGATTTTGCCAAGTTTAAAGCTTTATTAATGTATGTTTATTTAATATTATTTTTACATACTTTAGCGCTCTTAACTCTTCTTTGGTTTATAGGAAAAGATATAAATAAAGCATTTAAATAAATTTCGAAAATATCAATAAAAATATAGCAATGCTTGCAGCGTGTTCCAAGGTTTTCAATATTTTTAATGTTTTTATTTTCTATTTTTTCTTAAATGCCAGCACTTTGATGAACTGCGTCGAATGACAGCCATGAATGTTCAAAAATTAACGTTTGCCATATTGTTCAATGATTGCTTGGATTTTAACATGTTGCTTAAATTATTTAATTTTTTTTTTTTTTGGTTTTAGGTGTGAAATCTGGCTATTCTTGTTGATTTAGATTATTTTGTTAAAATAACAATTTAATATTTATGGTTGTTTTGATTTTGAATACAATCCAGTGCAAAATATAAAAAAATCCCATTATTTTTTATGGGTTCTAAACTTATAATCAGGGCTCGGATTTCGATGGCAAGTCATCTTTTTTCTGCTGCTTCTTAGACATTTCCTGGTTTTTTATCAGTACCTTTTATGTTTACTACATTCTAAATGTGAATAGTTTTTAGGTAATTTTTTCATCATTTTTCGTCGTTCTTCGTTGTTTTTAGTTTTCAGGTAATTTTTATTACTTTCAGTGCATTTTTTTTAATTTTTCGTGATTTTGAAGTTATTTTATAGTCATTTTTAGGAATTTGCAATTTTTAGAGCATTTTTTGGGTTGTGATGTCATTTAATTGTTATTTATTTTTTAAGAATTTTTATTGTCGTTTTACAACACTAAATTTGGCATTCTTACTTTTTTGGTTTTTGTTTTTAATTTTCGAATCGCAATCCACTTTGTCTCTTTCTTGCACATAATAAAGCCAGCGTTCACATGTTCAACATGTTGGATGAATAGGAGAAACAATCAAAAATTTTACATTTTCATTCGAGATGTTGGACCGACCGTCGTTTTCCCGATCACATGAACAACATCTCGTCCAACATGCCATGCTGAACCGACAAGTTGGATCGTTTAAAAGAAGTTTATTGCACACATGTCTTGAATTTTGTTGTGAATTTAAAAATATGATTAAACGAAATTCAATAAATTGAAATCACTTTGGACCAGTTGTGAAAAATTAATAAAGTACAAATTTTAAAATGCGTAAGGAAAAGTCAACAAAGAAGATTCATTTGCGAAAGATGTTCGACGAATTCGGCGATGATATATTTTCGTCTGATGGCAAAATACTATTTTGTAAAAAATGTGAAGCTAAAGTTATTGCTGGAAAGAGATTTACAGTGCAGTAACAGTCAAGACAATTGGTCGAGAGAAGCATAAACGCGCCTTGGAATTGATGCAAAAAAGAACAAGAAACAGCTGCTTCTATCTATATTGAGAAACAGCTGAGAGCAATAAATGAAGTACAAACGCTTTTTCCAAATTGTAAGTTAAAAGGCCAACTAGCGTACACTAAAGCAAATTTTGAACTTATTCCTTCAACAATCGAGTCCCTGCAATCGAAAACATTACCTCTCGAAAAAGGGGTATATTTGATTAAAAAAATAAGTTTTACGCATGGTGCAACTGCCGAAAGGGCATATAAAAAGAAGAAACAAGTTGGATAAAAACTGAGGATATACTAGTTTGCGCTCTATTGCTCAAATATTGGGGGGTAAAAATTTTACCACTATGCAATTCGAAGAGGAACTTACATCCGATGGCATATCGTCTTTTAAATATGCTTCTCTGGTTAGTGCAGATGTAGAAAGAAGTTTTTCTGTTTACAAAAACATGTTTTCAGACAATCTGCGTTCTTTTAATTTTAATAACTTGAAAATGTACCTTGTTACATACTGCAACGCCATGTATAAAAATGATAAAAAATAAATATTAAAAATAATACTGAATTTTTTATTTTTAGGGTGCTTTTTATCAATTTTGTAGGTCATTTTTGTATGTTTTTAGGTAATTTTGTCATATTTTTAAGGTAATTTTTTTATGGTTTTTAGGTCATCAAAATCCGAGCCGTGCTTATAACCAAACACTATACAGTAGACGCTCGAAAATTAGAACTCTTGGAAATTCGAATCCTTCGGAAATTAGAACTAGCGTTTTTAATACATTACATGCTCTAAAATTAGAACCGTCACACAGTGTTGCGTCTAGTGGACAAAAATCAAAAATTTTTTTTCATCAAATCATACAAAATGGGTATCGTTGTAAAGGAAATACTCCAATTAAGAAGAATTTAAATTTTTAGTTCCATTAAATAATTTTTGGAGACGCTACACCTGTTTATAGTCAATACAATTTCATAGTTTTTTTATGGTACAATTTTCGTTTCCGAGCACTTAGGCAAATTTTTTTTTTCTGAACTCATTTTTCAAGATATTTTAATATTTTTAATTTTCATTTAAAGTTAATTTATAGTAAAAAATAAGGTTTTTGTTATTGGGAAGAAAAAAGTTAAATTGAATTTTTTAAAAATTTCAAAAATTGATAAAACTATGGAAAAATAAATAATTTTGTTAAATTTATTAGTCAGCTTCTTCCAAGTTCCGCTGAGATCACCTTTGAAACCAACAAACATTGTAAGTATAGTTTATTATATTTTAGAATCTATAAAAAACTTTTCCGAATACGTCCGATTCTTTCAGTAATCGTATTTTTAAAAATGGTCCAAAATGCAATTTTTCATAATTTTTCGAAAAATTGTTATTGTTTTAACAGCAATACAAATGTAAACAAACATGTTTCTTATTTATTTTATTAAAAAATGATCTAAGTCTGTTTTTTTAGATGTTTTTTTATATTATAGGACATTTTTTGAATAATATGTATTTTAATATATACAAGAAATATCGATCTTGATGGAAGACCTATTGAGGTCTCATACATAATGCACTGTACAATGATAGATGGTGCCATTGCAAATATTCTAACTGAAACCAATTCAACAAGTAGATGTTTTATATGCAAAGCAAGTCCTATTGAAATGAATCGAATTGATTTGGTTAAAACTCCAAATATAAATCATTATGAGTATGGACTTTCAACACTACATTGTTGGATAAGGTTTTTTGAATGTTTACTGCATATAGCCTATCGATTGGCATTTAAAAACTGGCAAGTAAGAGCAGAAAATAAAACGGTTTTTGCTGAAACTAAAACACGAATACAAAGAGAGTTTAGAGAGAGACTGGGCCTGCTAGTGGATTATGTAAAAACAGGTTATGGCACCACAAACGACGGAAATACGGCTAGGAAGTTTTTTTTAAACTATGAAGTATCTGCAGAAATCACAGGACTTAACAAAGATCTTATATACAACTTTGCATTAGTGTTAAGAATCCTCTCATGTGGCAAAATCATTAAAATTGATGAATTTAGTAAGCTGCTGAGAAAAACGAGGAACTTGTACATAGAGTGCTACAATTGGTATTATATGCCTTGCTCTGTACACAAAGTTTTAGTACATGGATGCGAAGTAGTAAAATGTTTCGATTTACCAATAGGTGACTAAACTTTTAATATTGTAGTTTGAAGTAATTCGATCTAAGATATATTTTTTCACAATAATTATTTTCGCAGGAACTTTATCTGAAGAAGCTTTAGAAGGAAGCCACAAAAATATTCTATATACTCGTCTTAATCACACGCGGAAGTGCTCAAAAGAAAATTCCAATACAGATCTTATGACCTATTTGGTAATCTCATCAGACCCTCTTTTATCTTCTCAAAGAAAAAGTAAATATAATAAAAAGATAATTGAGGAAGATTCTAACATCAATTTGTATATTTATAATGAAAATAAAGATGAAGATTAGCACTTTTTTAATTCAAATAATGTATATAAAGAAAATATTAAATAATTATTAGTAAAATTAATATTTGCATTTTATTATTCAAAGCGAATATCTTTCAAAAAGATGAAAACGTCAATGTATTAAAAATATATAAGTTTTTCCAGCATAGTTTAGTACAAAAATACTCTTACAAAAATATTTATATCTTTTAAACTATATAACATATTTCAAGAAATAAATTTTTTTTTGATAAATCATAAATCATATATTAAACCAAAATTAAAAAAATTGTAAATTTAAGAATTTTAAATATGGTAATAATTTTTTAAAAAACTTAAAAATCTCAAAAATTGAAATTTATAACCTTAATTTAGACATGATGGAATTAATTTTTTAAAAATTTTTTTCATATTTGATATCAGCGACCTTAAATAATTCACCACTCCAAACTGCATCCAAATCGGACGACTCCTTCTATTTTTGTCCAACTTTTGTATGGGCTCGCAACACTGTGCGTCAGTTTTAATTTCCGAGCGTTTTTTTTTTTTTTTGTTTGCTTTTAATACTGAAAAATTGCATAGTCGTCATATCATATAAAATTTTTCGTATGAATGTTCTGTCATATCTCTCTTCAACGACGCTCTTGATGTCTTCTCCAGAGATAATGAGATGGGAAACTTCGTTTCTATTGTGAATTCTGTTGATTATGACAGCTAAAAACCTTCTTCTCCAATTTTTTATGCAATCAGGTATTGTGTATGTGAGTTCACCTCATATTTGTCAAAAATAGGTCCTACACCCAAAAAAGTCTTGCATATTTAAAAGAAAATTGTTTTTAGCTGAGCAAGAATATTGTTAATAATAGTCGATAAAGAACTTTTGTTAATATACAAATGTCAGTTTTGTCAATCTAATTTATGGAGTTGCTTTGATAATACACAAAAATATTTTTGATAGAAAAAAATTAATTTAAAATATAAACACTTGTTCTATTTAGAAGTGCTGTTGTTAGCAGAAAAACATAAATCAATTTCTTTCAAGAAAAGCTATATCTTTGTTTTGAAAACTCTGGTCTTATTTTTAAATGCATGAATTTGTTTGAACAAAAATTGTAAGTTAGTTTTTCCCTATGTGTATACTGGTGGCTTAGCTGTCGAAAGTGAGATATTCACCAGCGCTCATGTCCATCCTGAGGGGTGAATTCATCGAAAATCCATCGCGAGGGGTGAGTTTGTCATGAAATTTTACTAACACATTAATAATATTTGCATTAGTATTGACTGCACTTTAGCATACGGCTATCTCTTTTTTGCCGAAGTTTCCAATCTCTTTATCTCTGGTCTACGCAACGACTGAATAAGAGAGAACAATATGTTTGAATTGAGCGAGCACAATTTTGTTTTTGAAAAATTTTTTTTTCTTTAAACTGTGATGAATTTTAATGTATCGGAATGTTTTTTGTTCCTTTTATGTGAATAAAAATAAAATAACTTTAAGCCAAAGTGTTTTTTTTTTGTATTTTCTAAGCGAAGATGCACTTTTATGTTAATTTTTATTTAAAAAAAAACCTTTGGAAATTATAACTTCTCGAAAATTAGAACTAGTTACACCAGGAACAAAGTGGTTCTAATTTACGAGCGTCTACTGTATAACAAACATGATTTTCAATTCGTCCGTTCTACTCCTTAAGCTCTATGCAACGATTTATTATATACAACTTTTACTGGCTCATCTCACCATCACACATCATGGCCAGATATTTACTCCAAATTCATCAATTTTTAATAAAAATTGTTGAAAAAATTTGATTTTAATTGTATGCATTCATTCCACCAACAAAATATAACTTAAGCGACAGCATAAAACCCAGCCACAACTGTCGAATCCACACTTAACGGTCATAGTTTGTGATGCACAAGTTGCCGCAAATAACCGCGCTACAGTGACATACGGGCGTCGCATGGACGGACAGACAGACAACAATATCACGGAGGCTATGTGTCTAACGTGTTAATCGAATATTCCGTTGAAGGAAATTCAATTGTTGGCTAACAAAGCGCAACATGCAACGAGAAAAAACTGCAGGATACTCACTCGTAGCAGGAAGAGAAAAATGTTTAATGAAAGAAAAACCATTTAAAAAAAAGTGGAAACCATGAACCATACAAAAAATCATGTCCACATGCAACGAGCAAAAATAAATTGGAAAAAGTGTCATGCATGCATTTAAAACAATTGTTTCGAAAATTAAAAAAGGCAACAATTCCGCAACTGTTGCCGGGAAAAGTTAGCAGAATAGGAAATTGAAAGGATCCACATAACATGGAAATTTTCACTGAAATTTTTTTCACAACAATAGCTATTCAACACTTGCAAAGAATTTGATTTTGATTTTGATTTTGAGTTTGAGTTTGATTTTGATTTTGATTTTGATTTTGATTTTGATTTTGATTTTGATTTTGATTTTGATTTTGATTTTGATTTTGATTTTGATTTTGATTTTGATTTTGATTTTATTTTGATTTTGATTTTGATTTTGATATTGATATTGATTTTGATTTTGATTTTGATTTTGATTTTGATTTTGATTTTGATTTTGATTTTGATTTTGGGTTTGATTTTGATTTTGATTTTGATTTTGATTTTGATTTTAATTTTTATTTTGATTTTGATATTGATTTTTATTGATTTTGATTTTGATTTTGATTTTTATTTTGATTTTGATTTTGATTTTGATTTTGATTTTGATTTTGAGTTTGATTTTGATTTTGATTTTGATTTTGATTTTGATTTTGATTTTGATTTTGATTTTGATTTTGATTTTGATTTTGATTTTGATTTTGATTTTGATTTTGATTTTGATTTTGATTTTGATTTTGATTTTGATTTTGATTTTGATTTTGATTTTGATTTTGATTTTGATTTTGATTTTGATTTTGAGTTTGATTTTGCTTTTAATTTTCGATTTTGATTTTGATTTTGATTTTGATTTTGATTTTGATTTTGATTTTGATTTTGATTTTGATTTTGATTTTGATTTTGATTTTGATTTTGATTTTGATTTTGATTTTGATTTTGATTTTGATTTTGAGTTTGATTTAGGTTTTTTATTTTCGATTTTGATTTTGATTTTGATTTTGATTTTGATTTTGATTTTGATTTTGATTTTGATTTTGATTTTGATTTTGATTTTGATTTTGATTTTGATTTTGATTTTGATTTTGATTTTGATTTTGATTTTGATTTTGATTTTGATTTTGATTTTGATTTTGATTTTGATTTTGATTTTGATTTTGAATTTGATTTTGATTTTGATTTTGATTTTGAATTTGATTTTGATGATATTGATATAATATTGATATGATATTGATATGCTATTGATATGATATTGATATGATATTGATATGATATTGATATGATATTGATATGATATTGATATGATATTGATATGACATTGATATGATATTGATATGATATTGATATGATATTGGTATGATATTGATATGATATTGATATGATATTGATATGATATTGATATGATATTGATATGATATTGATATGATATTGATATGATATTGATATGATATTGATATGATATTGATATGATATTGATATGATATTGATATGATATTGATATGATATTGATATGATATTGATATGATATTGATATGATATTGATATGATATTGATATGATATTGATATGATATTGATATGATATTGATATGATATTGATATGATAGGTTAGGTTAGGTTAGGTTGACGTGGCTGTCTGCTATGAGACACACTTAGGCCAGTTTGGCCCGTTGTGGTTAATTATTTAACCAGGGGTTAATTATTTCCACCCTATTTGAACCAGTTGGAGCTATTTATGAAGCTTTGTATTCGGTAGACCAAAGTTTTTGAGAGTTCGTCTAGGTCACTGTAGAACCAGTTACCTAAGAAGAGATGGCGCTTTCTGACCAGCGCTGGGTATGCGCAGAGAAGGTGTGTTGTGGATTCAACTTCCTCTTCTTATCTGCAGCTTCTGCAGAAGTCGTTATGGGGAGTATTCAGTCTTTGGGCGTGGTTTCCAATCAGGCAGTGTCCTGTTAGGACGCCTCTTGCAATACTTATTTGGTCCCTTCTAAGGGATATTAGTTCTTTTGAGCGTCTTAAGTTCAGTGTTGGCGAAACTTGACGCGATATGCTGCATGTACTACCCGTTGACCACCTGATGTTGGTGTTTTCAAGGGATAGTTCATTTATCAGTAGCTTACATGTTGCGAGAGGTATTCCAATTTGTTCCTTATCTGTCGATAAGGGTTTGATGGTACCGTTTCTAGCGAGTTCGTCTGCTTTGCAGTTACCTTGGAAGTCTCTATGTCCGATTGATATGATATTGATATGATATTGATATGATATTGATATGATATTGATATGATATTGATATGATATTGATATGATATTGATATGATATTGATATGATATTGATATGATATTGATATGATATTGATATGATATTGATATGATATTGATATGATATTGATATGATATTGATATGATATTGATATGATATTGATATGATATTGATATGATATTGATATGATATTGATATGATATTGATATGATATTGATATGATATTGATATGATATTGATATGATATTGATATGATATTGATATGATATTGATATGATATTGATATGATATTGATATGATATTGATATGATATTGATATAATATTGATATGATATTGATATGATATTGATATGATATTGATATGATATTGATATGATATTGATATGATATTGATATGATATTGATATTATATTGATATGATGTTGATATGATATTGATATGATATTGATATAATATTGATATGATATTGATATGATAGTGATATAATATTGATATGATATTGATATGATATTGATATGATATTGATATGATATTGATATGATATTGATATGATATTGATATGACATTGATATGATATTGATATGATATTGATTTTCATCTCTTTGCTGTAGATACTTGCTTTCAGACCTTGGTTTCACTTTTACCTTGGAATCCTGCCAATGAGCGTCTAAAATCCTTCATTTTATCACTGACACGCTTTGTAAAACCTTTTAAACCGTAAATTTTTACAGCCTGACAAATATTTAAATAGATTGCCTATAAATAGTTTATTTTTCGATAGTTTTAATGCCTTCCTTCACCTTGTTTATAATTAAGTGAAAACAATAAAATTTAAGCCAAAATAAATTCAGTCAGCAGCCAATTAAAGCGAGTAGAGGACTGGCAGTGAATGACTCTTTTTATTTATCGTTAATCACCTCAATTTAATTGCAAAAACGATTAAAAACAATTATTTCAGCTTCAATGAAAAAGTTTACAATTTTTAAAAATAACCTCAAAATCAAGGCACTTTTAAGTGCGAGTCGCCGTTGCCATGACTGCGGCGAAAATAGCACACATAGCTAAAAACTGAAGTAAACACTTGATATTGTAACAAAACTGCAGCGTATAAACATAGCATGTTTTCTATGATTTTGCGATGTTCTCTCATTTGCCGCTTACTAAACATGCTGTGGCAAGCACTGCGTCAGGTGGTTACTCTTAGCCTAATTTTAGCTTCTTTTATCTAATCATTTTTAAACATTTGATGTGATGTGGCTTCTATTTCGGGCCACGCTAACAAAAATAAACAAAATTTCTCATCGAATGCAAAAATCTGGCATCGCTGCTTGCTTGCCGCTCGGAGTGTGTGTCTGTTTGTATTTAGGACAAATGGCATTGAAGCGCAGCAATATCGCTCTTATTGCAGCAGCGTGTAGCAAAAGATGTTATTTTACATGAATGTTTTTATTTGTGTTTTTTAATTTTAGATAAATATTTAAAGTGTTTCTTTTTTTTGCTTTGCTTTGCTTTGTTAGATTGAAATATAAATAATCAATCGGAAATTGTTGTTGTTTTTCATTTACCATGCATCTGACATTGTTTCAATTTAATTGGTAAACATTAAGAGGAGTGGGGTCTTATTCATTGAGGAATTTTTAACTATTTTAATGGATAATTTTAACAGAATTATATTTAATTGCTTTTGAAGTGCTTTTAAAACTTAAGATTAATCGAATTTAATAAGACGTTGATGACGAATTTTTCAAAAAAATTTTATAGAGCTATCAGATCGTTAAAAGTCTGAGCCGTAGGTCTTATATATCTATGTTCAAACGAATCTGAGCCGTAGGACTTATAGATCTATGTTCAAACGAATCTGAGAGTCTTATTTAATCCTAATTAAAAACAAGGTGGTCATGGTGAGAAATGGGTTGAAGTCGATAAGTTTTAAGGAAACACCCTAGGTAAGCTTGTTTTTCTGCATCCACTTTTTTGGTTTAAAAATGATTTTTTTGGAAAAATTTTTATTCAGATGGAAAATTCTTTTTTAACCCTTCTGTTACCTTAAGGTAATTTCGTGACCTTTTTGTCATTAAATCACTGATATCTTCTAAAAATTTTTTTCTTTCTAATTTCCTTTCCATATATGACCATAGTATATTTCGCGCCTTATTTTGTGTTAATAAATCAATAAAAAACAATTGCAAAATGCAAAACGAAAATATTCGGTAAGTATTTGATATTTTTGTTGAATTTCGCTAAGAAATTTGCTTTTTGGAAGCGGTCGCAGCGGCTCACCGAAAGCCAAATTCAGAAAATCATTGAGGACGATGAAGAATATGATGATTTTTCTGACGATGGGGATGATGACTATGTGGCAGAGGAGCTTTGGGGCTATGAAAGCTCTGAAGGGTATATTGATAGCGATACTGATAACGAGAGCAGTATTGATGGAGCTCTTGATATGAATGATATCCCAATGCCAACTTATTGGGATTAAGATAAAGATGTTGTGTGGTCAACGGAACCAACAAGCACCTCTAATTCAAGAGCAAGGACAGAAAATTTGATACGCAACTGGTCTGGAATAACAACTTATGCTGTTCATCGTATTTCCAACATCAAGGACTCATTCAATATGTGTTTTACAACGCAAATAAAAAAAAATAATCATGCACTTCACAAACATAGAGGGAGTAAAAAAAATCGGTGATAGCTTCAAACACTTAGACGAAATTGAATTGGGTGGATATCTCGGAATTTTAACAATACGTATTTTGTTATTATACCCATGTGTATAAATTACATCGTTTGCAGGAGTATATCGTTCCCATGGAGAAAGTGTCCGCAGTCTTTGGGATAAAACTCATTGTCGATCAACATTTCGTGCTGTAATGTCGCTGCGAAGATTTTTGGAAATAAGTCGTGTTTTAAGATTTGATAACAGAGAAAATCGCAGAATTAGTAGAACCAACGATAAACTTGCCCCAATTTGCGATTTGTATGACAAGTGGGCTGCGAACCTTCAACTGTTATTTAATCCTTATGAAAATATTACAGTTGATGAAAGGTTCATTCCATTTAGAGGTAGAGGTAGATTGAAAAAAAAAAACGTGTTAGATAAACTCGGTCTAAAATGTACCTTGGTTCATTGGTGGTACCCTCCTCAAAACGATTTCGCGATGTGTTACCTCTTAGGCTTCCTTGCCTTTTTTTTAAAAAAGTACCTTTTTTGGTCAAAAACCCACTTTTTGTATGAACAAGTTTTTTGTTTCGCTGTATTTTCAAAAACAAAAAAAAAACCAATATTAAATCTTCAAAAATTATTACTATCTGCTTAAAAAATTTTGAGAAATTTGCTCGTTCTGTACTTTTTTTTTTAGTCTTTTTTGAATACATTTTATTTATTTTATTTATTTATTGGCCAAGCAAGGCAGGACAATTTACTTATTCTAACAGGCTTTATTTTTATGTTTTTTTTATTTTATTTTTTTTTTCTCTCCCCTTTCCTTGTTTTGGTGTTCGAAGATATGCAATTCGATGTGGGTGTAATCCGCCCACCTAAATGACATGATTTTACGAACACGTCAAAGAGAAAAGGCAAGAAGAAGAAAAAATAAAAGTAAAAGCTGCTTACTTAAATACTAGTATATTTTATACATATTTAGTAGTAGAAAAGGAAAAAGGAGAAGGAAAGTAAAAAGAAAGCTCAAAAAGAAAGCTCAAAGATTGGGTTGATTAGGAAGAGAAAGAGACTTGGATAGAGATCGCTTGAATGAGGATTTAGACATGGAAGGTGAGTAGTGGTCGGATAAACTATTAAATTCTCTACAGCAACGTCTGATGGGTTCATTACTTGCATATGCAGTATGATGCTGATATTCAGTTAACAGCCGAGTATGTCTTGTACGTCTTATAGGGTCATTGAGGGTAATCTTGTTAGAGATGTATTTGCAATTAGTTACACCGTTCAGAACATCGAAAGTAAAGCATGAATCCAATATCGTTCTTCTTATTGATAGCGGCATCAAATTTAATAGGCTGAGTCTGTGTTCATACGGTGGAAGGCTACAATATTCGCGGGGGTTATAAGTCTCTCTCAGAGCGAATAGGACAAATTGTTTTTGTATGGATTCGATTCTATCACTATGGGATTCAAAAGCTGGATTCCAAATAATGCAGCCATATTCGAGTATTGGGCGCAGTAGTGCACAGTACAAGGATGTAGTGACCCATACATTTTTGAATTCATGTGCTCGTCTTTTAATAAATCCGAACTGTTTGCTGGCTCTGGATACAATCTTATCATAGTGTAGATTAAAACGCAGTTTGTTGTCCAAGACCACTCCAAGATCAACTATATCATCGACCCTGTTAAGTTTGATATTGTTGAAGCGATAGTTATAATTCGTAACTTGGTTTCTACGGGAAAAACTTATCACGTTACACTTATTTACATTGAGGTAAAGTCTGTTTTGGGTACACCAGGTCTCAAGAGTTCAGAGGCTTAGCTGTAAAAAGTTGACATCTTCCTGCGATTTAATTACGTGGTACATTTTTAGGTCGTCAGCATACATAAGATGTGGAATATCCTTCAACACTATGGACAAGTCGGATATGAAGATATTGAAGAGAAAAGGACCAAGGTGGCTACCTTGCAGTACTCCAGAGGAGACTTCGATTTTCTTTGACAAAATTCCTAGGAATTAAACATATTGGGATCTACCAAGGAGATAAGTTGATATCCAACTAAGTAAAGATCCATAGAAACCGAATTTTTCTAATTTATTTATTAAGATGCCATGATCAACACGATCGAATGCTTTACTGAAATCAGTATAAATAGCATCTATTTGGTTTATCTTCTCCATTTTGTTTAAAACGTCCGAAACCATGATCATGAGGTTAGTGGTGGTGGATCGACCTTTTCGAAACCCGTGCTGCTGCTCGTTTAGTCGACAATTGGCAAGGCGTGTTAGCTTTTCGCATATAATTTTTTCGAATAGCTTTGGGATGGCTGACAAAATTGCTATGCTTCTATAATTTTCAACAGAACTTTTTTCACCGTTTTTGTATATTGGTATTAGGTGGGAAGTTCTCCAATAAGAGGGAAACACACCAATAGAGAGTGATTTGTTAAATATAATATATAAGGGCAAAAGTAGTTGGTCTAAGCATCGCACCAATAACGTGGGGGGAATTAGGTCTGGTCCAGGTCCTTTGGTTGCATCTAAACCCTTTATTGCGCTTGATATGTCTTCTTTCGTCAAGCTGAAGTTTTCAACCATGTGTTGTGAGTACGGAGTGGGGGGAAAAACATCATACTGAGTAGTTGGTGGACAAAAAACCTCCTGAAAATGATCCGCAAAGAGGTTACATATTTCCTGAGGGTTGGAAGAGGTAACATTACCTTTATGCATGGATGAAGGGTAACCGGCTGATTTTTGCTTCAAATTGACAAAGTCAATAAATGTTTTGGGGTCCTGGACAATTTTTTCTCCAATTAAGTTTGTGTAAAACTTGTAAGCTACTTCTGATTTGAACGAGAATTCTTTCGATAGCTCATTATATTTGAGCCTCATTTCTTCGCTTACATATGCAGTGCTTTTGAGGAGTTTGTAAATTCTGTTCCTCTGGTTTCTCAAGTATCTGAGATCTGCATTTAGCCAAGGTTCTGAAAGTTTGTTTTTTTTCCTTTATTTTAGGCACATACCTTTCAATAGCTGTAGAAATGTAATTATAAAAACTCGAAATAGCGCTATCTAAGTCTAAGTTTGATAGAACATAACTCCAGTTAATACCATCTAGAAAAGATATTATGCTTTCGTAATCGGCGTTAAGAAGATTTTGATGCAATTTCGACTTAAATATTCATAACTCGTCTGATTGATGTCGTTTAACCAACGTTGGAAAGGTAATAAAATATACTTAACATATCAGGGGCTTACTTGTTCATTTTAGAACTAAGTTAAAATTTCAAAAATTTAAAAAAAATAATGGACAAAAATTTTAAGTCAAAATTTTTATGCAGATAGTAATCATATTTGAAGATTTAATTTTGGTTTTTTTTGTTTTTTTTTTTTTTTTAAATACAGTGAAACAAAAAACTTTTCCATACAAAAAAAGGTTTTTTTTTAAGGTTTTTGAACAAAAAAGGCACCTTTTAAAAAAGATTCCCCGATGGGTTAACACATTGCGAAATCGTTTTGTGGAGGGTACAACATTGACCCAAGGTTCATTTTAGACCGAGTTTATCGAACTTTTTTTAAGCGACCCACCCTAGTGTCCATTTTAAGAGTATATGCCAAACAAGCCAGCAAATACGGAATGAAGGCATGGGTAGCTGCAGATATGCGGACAAAATTTTGTCTCAATTTTCAAATTTATTTGGGGAAAGAATGCGTATCTGCTCCGCCGGAGCATAATCAAGGCCAAAGAGTCGTGATGGATCTTGTAGGCGAGTATAGCGGACGTAATATTACAACGGATAATTCTTTTCCTACAAAAGATCTTGCATTAGAATTATTGAGGAAAAATATGACTTTGGTCGGAACCATGGAACCAAGCAGAATTACGATGTTTGCCTGTGCTAACGAGCAGATTTTTTTTCAACGAAAAAATTACCATTGTTCAGTATGTTCCAAGAAAATACATGATGGTAACAGTTTTAAGCTCGCTGCATCACTATAAAAATGTTCTTGAAAATCATCCAAAAAAGTTGCTAGAGATTATTGACTATTATAATTCTACAAAAGCGGGTGTCGAGACAATTGATCAGCTAGTGGAAACGTACACGTGCAAGAGGCAGACCAATCGTTGGCCAGTAGCGCTATTTGCAAATATTATTGACATTTCTGCATTCAACGGCTACGTACTGTGGACGGAAACCGCACCAAATTGGAATGCTTCAAAGACATTCAAACGCAGAATTTACCTTGAACAGCTTGGAACTGATCTTGTTTACGAAATAATTCAACATAGAGAACGATTGCCAGGAACTCAAGCATCTGTAGCTATTGTTCAATCAGTGCGAACAGAAGCTGAACAACCTACTACCTCTACAGGTGCTGTACAAAAAAAAAAGGAAAGCCAGTCAAAGAGCCACATGTGCCGTCTCTCCATCATCAAATTGTCGCAAAACATACGAACACTGCACCGTTTGCAAGAAGCCGGTATGCCCGCAACATGGTACGACAATTACAATCTCAACAACTTATTGTCATGAGCATACTAAATAAATTCTTTGAAAATATTGATAACTGTTCCAGAATATAAATAAATAAAGTACCTTAGAACTTAAATTTCAATAAAATATGTAGGTCATCTCGTGACCTAAGAGTCAGATGTGTGAGTTTTTATTAAGGTAACAGAGGGGTTAAAAAGAGATGATGTATTTTTGAAACACCCTGTTGGCTATTTTTAGCACTTAGCTTAAATCGCGTGATTTTTAGAAGTTCGACATATTATGTCAAACCGCTTTTGAATAAATATTTACCAAACCATTGTTTATCCCAACTAAGAACACAACAAATGTTTTCACTGTAAATGGATTTTCCAAGAATGTTTATTTTTATGAGCATTAAAAAAAAAAATAAACAAAAACTCAAATAATACGATTAATTTTAAGCAATTTTTCATAGTTTTTTTTTTTCAAAAACTCTGAAAAAAAATAAAAATAATAATGAAAATATGAAAGCCTCATGACTAAAGATTTTTCACCAACATTTTCTTTTCTTTCAGCAAAATTATTTACCAGCAGCTGTTGGCTGAAAATTGGTAAGTAACACACACTGCACACAATATGGCTTCAAAAAACAATTTGTAAAAATTTAATTTGAAAAAAAAAAATATTGCATTTTTAATAATGATGCGTTGTGTGAAGAATTCCATCAGCAACGCATCAGCTGCAACAGCCGCATACAAATAGCACGAGCTGTAGAAGAAGGTCAATGAATGAGTGGATATTATTTTAAGTGGCAGTAGGAAGCTGCTAACTTGGATAGAGCATAGGTGGGCGTCGGAGGCGTATGAGGTGGCGTTTGGCACCAGATTCCGCAATAAAAAAACAAAAAAAATACAAAAAACCAAAAATATTTAAAATAAATTGTTATTGTTTCCCAAGCTGAATTTCTGTGTCAGCAAAAATTTGTTTATGAATCATGAAAGTGTTTTCTTATTGTTGTTGGCGGTATTTTCTTTTTTTTTTTGTTTTTTTTTTCGTGATATTATTTCAACTTGCACTGTGTTGTGAATTTTTATCATCTATTTATTGCTTCGTCACAAATAAATCGCATGAGTATAAGACGCATATAAAAATAGATGAGCATTAATGATTATGTTGTTGTTGTTATTTTTGTTTTTATTACGTACTTTATAGCTTTATTTATTATTTCACTGTCCTTACGAAATTTTTCACACATTTGTATAAATCAAGCTGAAGCTTAAAATTTTCACAACATTGTGGGCAAGAGAAAAAAAAGTGCGAGAGAAAAGAAAAGAAAAAATAAGAGTAGAAAGAAGATGTGAAAGCAACAGTAGCAGCAAAAACAGCGCCAGAAAAGGGAACATAAATAAAATTTATGCCCTCACACGACTTGCATATAAATCATGAGATTTCACACACACATACACACACACACTCTTTGCAAGGACAACATTGCATATGCATGGGCACCAATGCAAATGCATGTGTGAATGGGAGTGTGAATGGGAGTGTGAGTGTGAGTGCATGAATGGTTGTGTTGGTGTATGTCACATAAGACTGTTACGCACTGCACTACCCTGTGTACCTTTGTTTGTGGCATGTTGTTCGCCTTTTTGTAGCGTTTTTTCTTGTGTCCAATTAAATTTATGGCTGAAAATACTGATTAAATTCGGAGAAAAATAGGTCAGCAACAGCAATGGTTAACAAGTTGAAAATTTTCGATTTTTTTTCTAGAAAATTAAAACTGACTGACAAGATTAACAAAGAAAGCACAATTTTGCGGTTTTTAAAATTCAAACAGTCATTGTAAATTACTTTTAATCCGTATTTTAAAATTTGACTTTCTTTTAAACTATAAAAACACTTTGGCCACCAAGTCCCTAAGAAGTAAACTTCTAGTCGAAAAAGTTGAGATATTTAAGTAGTCATAAAATGTACACTTTAACCCTCCATTTTGCAAATGAGTCCGGCCAGACATTTTTCGATTTTAATTTTAATTTAATCATGTTTAGAATTGAACTACCAACTTGGAATTTCACCTAGCTTCCTTTAATTTCATTGGCTATCGATCTTAGGAAAAATCAGGACGAAAAAACCTTTGCAAGGAAAATTACAAGAATTTTTGCTGTATACAACGTATTTGTACCACATGAGTCTGGCTAGACCTACATATATTTTATATGAAATATATTTACTATCGCTTAAGTTATTTTTTTATTCTTGCGTTAGTGCTGGTAAAAAATATTATTTTAATAAATTATTTTGATGGTTAATTTTTCCAAAAAGACTGAAAAAATGCATTTTTATATAATACGGTGCATGGCGGTGATAATCTTGATACCCAATTTTATGAACGAGTGGCAGCAGTTGTAGCCAATGATATTGCACGTGAAAGAGTAGCTAAGGAGAGGGCAATGCAACCGATCCATTCGCTGACAATGATGATGATAATGATGATGATGGCGATTTAGATTTTGTGCTAAATGTAGAATATGCTTCAGATATTGAGAACGAAGTGGTAATTGAACCTAATGAAATATTTGCCAGTGACGATGGCAAAGATTATATGGAGAAAATGCACTCTGAAATGCTGCACAAAGTGAAATGATTCAATAAATTACAAAAATATTTTTGAAAAAATCTTTTGTTGTTTTCATTTTATGAGAAAAAAAATCGTGTACAAAAACATATGAGTCCTCTCATCATATGCATATGCTCAAGTATATGCTCATCCCAAAGTAATATACACACCCATCATATCAAAGCCATTATATCGTGCTTATCATACTAAATCCAGCATATCATCAATCATTATGTCGAGCTCATCACACCATACCCATCATAGTTAAGACAGCATACTATACCCTTCATTCCATAATCATCCTACTATACCCATCATACCGTACCAATCATAGACAATTTCCTAAATACCCAAGTTATCATACGGTGGCTGCCTTTTAATCTCTTGCGCCTCGGCAGCACTAGGCAAAGCCAGATAAATTTGACAGTTCTACTCAAAAATTTAACATTTTATAGCATAAACATTTTATAGCTGCATCCTGGCAGCGACAGGAAATTATTTGAATTAAAATGCTTTTTCTGTACGGACGCCACCTCTCTGCAGACAATGGCAAACCTCAGAGAGTAATCAAAATACCATGTAAAGCTTCTTGAGAACGAGAACATTCCGTTCATCGCCGTTCGGATTCGGCGTTAAGCATGTAGGTCCGGTTCTCGGTCAATTGTGTACAAACTTAATAACACGCACAACACAATTGATCTTAGAAGCTAGGTCCTTTTAAGGGCTGAAATGACCAGTTATTTATTTTTTTTTATAGCATGAACGTACTCACAATATTTTGGTGTAAGTATGTGCGCTTATTGTGTTGTTTACCGTATTTTGAAAATTGTATTTCAACATTTTACGTCAACATTTTCAGTTGATGATTTTTTAAGATTTTCGTCAAGGATTCACAAGAAAAGAATGCATCGATCAACTTAGTTCGACTTTTGGCGATGTAACACCACACCAGGTGACTGTTAAAAGCTGGTTTAATAAATTAAAACGTGGTCGTCGTTCGCTCCGAGAAGAATTTCATGAAGGTTGTTCAAGAACGGCTGCTGTGGTAGAAAACATCGATGCTGTACGTGATGTGCTGGTAAAAGCTAAACGGCATAGAACATACCGTAATATGGAGTCATCCTAGGGCATTAATGGAACTGGCATATAATTGATTTTACATGAGCATTTAAGCGTCAATGAGATTTGTTCCAGTTGTATACCATATAATTTTACGGTTGGTAAACACAGGCTAGAGTCAACTGTTGCAAGAAAATGCTAAAAAAATATCGCGAAAGTAGTTCGAAATACGTCTACGACATCATGGATCTATGTTTATGAGCCCAAAATAAAGCAGCAATCCACCGTTTGGGTCTTTCAAAATGCGCAAAAACACGACAAAAGTTGTTCGCGGAGCAAGCCAGTTTTTTTTTCAGAAGAGCCGGTCTTGTCGCAACTATACCACTTGATCAAAAAAGAACTGTTAATGTTGAATATTACATAACCATTCGCTTGCCAGAAGTCTTCAGAGAATTGAGGAAAACCAACCACCCAAGGAAGATCATCCTCCATAACAACAATGCGAGTTCCCACACATCAGCTCAACACACAAAAGTTTTTCAGCACTCAAAACGTGGAATTGATGGATCATCCATCTTACAATTCTGACTTGGCACCCAATGACTTCTTCTTGTCCCTCAACCTAAAAAAAAAAAAAAAAAATACGAGGTGAGCGTTTTTCTACGCCTGAACAGACCTTTGAGGCCTTCAAAAACCTGCTTTCAGAGGTACCAACTTCAGAGTTGCAAAACTGTTTCGAAAATTGGTTCAAACGCATGCCTAAGTGTATTGATCACATTGGAGAATACTTTAAAAAACAATAAAAGCTTTTTCACTGATTAACCACTAGTTTTTCATTGTTAGGGGCAAGACTTAAAAGGCAACCCTGGTGTAACCTAAAAGCGTTTTAAAGTTTCATTTACGATTAATTTTTCAGTCCAATGTGTTTATTTTTTATCGCCTAACATATCGTATGTCATCATCCCTATTTCTACTTCTTCCTTCTTCTTGCAGAGTTTGTGCCTCGATCATTATTTGAAACAACCTTTGTCTGATTGAATATTTTATGGTTTTATGTTCATCCAGCCAAAATTTTGCTGCAAATCTAACTTTTGCTGAGTTATGCTTTGTTTGTGGGCTTGTTACTTTCATTGTTTAAAACCATTTTTATAAAATTAATAAGACTTTCAGAAGATTTTGTTTCTGAACTAACAACCGAGCCAAAAGACACATTCCTTGAGATCGTTACACTTCAAAAACCTTTAAATCAAATGTTTTATTGCTGCAGCTAAAATAAAATTTATTAAAAATATCTCACATGTTATTTTGTCGAAATTCTGCGAAGTATGGCAGATTTTTGTCAGATCACAATTGAAATTAATTGCTTTTTCGTACAAATTTCCTGGTCAAGCTGATGCATATGTGATTAAGTTTGAAAATTTTTAATTAAAATCTTCATGACTCAGCATTATTAACAATGAAAGTTGCACAAAATTATTTCTTGCCGATGACCTAAACACCCGCATAAGCTTGAAAAAAGTTCATGATCATTTTCAATAATTTTGAAAGGCTGTCAGTTTGAGATGGAGCATTATAGTACAGCAGCACCAACAGCAACAACAACAGCAGCAAAAACAACAATAATAATGTAGTCAAACAGTCATTGCTATAAATCGATTTATTTTCACTTGGCTGCTGGAGGCCAAAGAAATCCACAACAAGAATAATTTGAAAATAAAAAAAAAAACAAACCTCCCAACAATATGTACCTAAATTAAAACGTTTACATATAAATATATATATTGATGGAATTTTAATAGGCTATATTTTATGCGCACTCTTCAAAAAATGCTTAAAATTTATTATATTTTGATTAGAAAATAAATGAACTCATGAATTGCTATTGGATTTTGTGGAATTTTCTAAAATATTTTCTAATAATAATTTAAGATTTTCTGTTTTTGAATTAATGTTACGTATACGCTACGGCGAACGTGTTGCGCAGGCATAATTAATAGGAATATTTTGAATGCTATATTGCTGTGGCATCCAGAGTGAGCTGTTTTAAAACAAGCTTAAACAAGAAATTATATTATTCATTGAATAGACTGTTTTCTTTAGATGTCTTCAAAATGAACACCATGGCGTATGATTAATATTAATTGTTTCCTCAAGTGGCATCATTGCTTTTAAGTGAATTCGAATTTATTTAAGAAAAATTAAGCAAACAAATTCTTAGTAGATTTGATAATGGCAAAAAACTCATCTTATTCTTGCTCACATAATTGGTAAAAATAAAAATCTCATCGCTCTTTGACTTAGTGAAATTCTTGCTGCACTTAAAATTTTTTGCAACTTGCCGCGCTGCTGTTTTGATATTTCGCAAATTAATGAGCTGTTATTTCTTCGTCATTTTTCCTTAATGAGCAGTCAAGCAATTTTACTTTGTTTCGAACCATTGAGGTGCAGCTCTACTAATCCTTGTAGAATTCTAGCAGTTGACAGCGAAACCGTAAACTTTACTCTATGTTGTAATTTTGGTTTATGTTTCTTGTTTGTTTATTTTTTTTTTCTTGTGCGAAAACTTTTTCAGTGGCTTGCAATTTTAAACTCATTAGCTTTGTTGGTAAACATTTTTCAAAATTGCAACTTATTAGAATGGTAGCTTTGGTAGATTGAGCCGCAACGCAAACATCTAGATTTATTGTAAAAAAATAGATTCACTAAAAAATTTCGCGAAGCTTTTTTTTCGGTGTTAATTGTGTCGTGATCCAATTTTAAAATTTAATATGGATATCTCAATATCCTTTGATTAAAATTGTATGGTTTCAGTATGAAAAAGAAGTCGCATTTAAATTTCAAAACTCGAAATATCATCGCTCAATACTTAATCTGCTCAAAAGTAATTAATTAGTGCATAGGACTTATATATGGGGCGTTCTTTATCAAATCGGCCAACCCCTCACACCCCTTAACGTTTGAATTTTTGAGATAAAAAGTTCCATGATGGCTTTAAATTTTCCTTGAAATATCTATTTTTGCCGCCGTATGGCGCTCTTGAAATTTTTTATAATTTAGAGGTGTTTTGGCCACTTTTTTGGGCAAATACTACTCAAAAAAGGAAACTTTAAAAAAATTGGCTTAGGTTAGTTTTTTTTTTTCTATTTAATGATAGAATATTGTTCCTTACTTAAAAATATTTTGAAAAATGCACATTTTTCTAAATATTAACCCTTATCGGCAAAAAGGGTCCAAAATATATTTAATATTCAAACTTAAACAATTTGTTATTTAATAACAAGGCACTTTAACCCTGCAGTAGTCGCGTACCTAAATGTGACGAGAGTGGTCGCGCGGATTACATATGTAATCCATTTTTTAAAGTTTAAAATAAGAGATGGCAATTTGAAAATGCTTAGTTATTTGTTTTAATTTTTATTATTACTTTATTTTATATAATATTTATTTAAAAAAGCAACACAAACATAATTCTTATAATACGTAAGGTCATAGAATATCGATTGCAGACAATTGTGAAATTCATAATTTTGCATGACTGGATCACATATGTAATCCGCGCGACTACTGCAGGGTTAAGGAAAAATTTTGTAAAATAAAGTGCTTATAATTTGTCAAAATGTAAGTACAAATTAAAAAAAAAAAACATTTCTGCTATTTTTAAATTTTACAAAAAATGGCCCGACTAAAAAAATCTGCTAATGTCAAAATTTTTTTTTTTTAATTTGTACTTATATTTTGACAAATTCTAAGCACGTTTGGTTCCATACAATTTTTCCCTTAAGAGACTTATTTTTAAATAACAAATCGTTTTAGTTTGAATATTAAATATTTTTTTAACCCACTTTTGCTGATAAGGGTTAACTTTTTAGGAAAATTTACACTTTACAAAATATTCATATTTAGAAAAAAAAACCAACCTAAGCCAATATTTTAACGTTTCCTTTTTTTGTGTAGTCATCTTTGTTCCAAAAAGTGGCCAAAACAGCTCTAAAATATAAAAAATTTCAAGAGCGCTAAACGGCGACAAAAAATGGAGATTTCAAGAAAAATTTTAAGCCGCCGTGGAATTTTTTATCTCAAAAATACAGACGTTTAAGTGGGATGGCCGATTTGATAAAGAACGCCCCATACATATACAATAAACTGGCCATTTCAGCCCTTGAAAGGACTTTGACCGAACTTCTTATGATCAAATTGTGTTGTGCGTGTTATTAAATGTTTGTACACAAATGATCAGGAACTGAACCTACTAGTTTTATACCGACTGCGAACGGCTAATGTGCATGTTCTCAAGAAGTTTTTTATGGCATTAATTACTCTCTGAGGTTTGCCATTGTCAGCAGAGAGGTGATGACCGAACAGTAAAATTAATTCAATTGAAAATACTTTCTATGTCAGATGGAAATTGAACCAAGGTTCATTGGTGTATCGGTCACGCACTCTACCCACTGCACAACGGCCGCCACTTATATGCCTTAGCATCAGATGAAAGCAATTCTTGAACCACCAAAATCTTATCATCAGGATAAAGCAATTTTAGAAGGGGGACTTATTGTAATTTCCAGTCATATAATAACCAATAAAATAACCCCCAAAATAAAAAATGAAATCAAGCTCAAAAATATTGGTACCCAAACGAAATAACCCCCAATGAAATAACACCCATTGAAATAGTTTGTTAGTTTGTGTAGTTCTCATTTTTATAAGTTTTTATAAGTAGTTCAAATAAGAAAGTTTCTTAAAGATGTTCCGTTCTTTTAAAAGTAATTTGTATAATGTGTGAATTTTATTTTCTGTAGTTGGATTATTTTTGTTTTTCGATTTTAATACTAGTATCTGCCACCCGTCTGCTGTTGATAAACTTCGATAGTGTCGCCTAAACCGAACCACTTGCATGGAAAGACCCGCTCTGTCGAAACACCACGAGTTTGCAATTTTCTTTGCTCAAAATGCCAAATGATAAACGAAAAACAATGCAGCGGAACAAGCACACGACTTGACATTCACAAAATTTAATATAAAATTTTTCACAAAATTTAATAAATAAAAAATAAATAAAACCCAATGAAAATGAAATAAACCCCAAATTACTGAAATGAAATTTTGCCCAAATGCAATGAAATAAAACCTAAATGGAAAATGAAATTACACCCAACGAAAAAATGAAATAATAATAATAAATAAATGAAATTTATGGAATGAACAGTTTGTAGAAGGTGGGCGCATTTACACAGAAACATTAAAAAAACCAATTTTATGGAATGAAATAATCCCCAAGCCGAATGATATAAACAAAAAAACTTTTTAACAAAAAAAAAAAAAAACCGACGTCAAAATCACTACAAAGTAAAAAGTAATTTTAAATAACTTTTCCCATTCATTTCTTGATCAAATTTTAAAAGTTATTTATGTGTATTATAACATTGGAAATCTTATCATTTTCATTTTTTCTATTTTATTTTATTATCATCAATATATTAATTGCTTTTTATATTATATTAATATATAAAAGCTTTGAAGTCGGCGCTTATCTTACTAAGTCGAAATCTTTTTATTTTAATTTTTTCTAATTTGTTTTATAATCATACAAATTTTAATAACTTTATGAATATAAAAGCTTTTTAGCGATTTTTTTCTTTCAGTTGGCAATTGTTGAGTACGCTGAATGTAGCCAATGTGTTCCATGCATTATTTGTGCAGCTGTTACACACTATGTCATATTCAATATGAGCTTTACAAGCTCACCCAAACCAGTATAATGAGAATGTTTATGTGTACAAAGCTTTTAAAATTACTACAGCGTCACCAAGGCAGCATAGCATCAAATAAAAAAGTTTAAAATAGTGCAAAGATCTTAAATGATCATGATTGTGTGTCAAAAACTAGCGCCGACTCCAAAGCTTTTATGTTTATAAAGCAATTAAAATATTGATGATAATAAAACAAAATAGAAAAAATGAAAATGATAATATTTCCAATATTATAATACATATAAATTACTTTTAAAATTTGATCAAGATTTTTTCCAATTAATGGGAAAAGTTATTTAAAATTATTTTTTGCTTTGTAGTGATTTTGACGTCGGTTTTTTTTTTGGTTAAAAAGTTTTATTTCTTCCTTTTTAGAATATGAAAAATTTTATGTAATAGTATTCTAGAGTAAAATTTCAAAAATGACACTTTGTTCTTAAGAAATTTGTTTGATTAATTCCTGAAGGTTTGTTGGGTATTATCCATTTCTGTCTCTTTACAATTTTTATTAAAGTGGCACGCCCTTTCTCTAATCCCGCCCACTTTATTAACCGTACTTTATAATGATTTTATCTAGCCCTGTGCAAAATTTCAGTTCCCAAGTATCAATATTAACCGATATATAATAATTTCCTTAAAGTGCCACACCCTATGTACAGTCCCGCCCACTTTTGTAATGATTCTACCTACCTGAATACCCAACATTAGTACCCAAGTGTCAATATTAATTGAGATATAGTATTTTAATAATATTGCCACACCCCTTTGTTGAATAACGCCCACTTTATTGACTGTAGTTTGTAATAACTATGCCTACCCATGTGCTAAATTTCAGCACTCTAGTGTCAATAATATTCGATACATAGTGTGTTTCTAATATTGCCACACCCCTTTGTCGAATAAAGCCCACTTTCTTTACAGTAATTTTTAAAAATTGTGTCAACTCCAGTACTAAATTTCAGTACCGTAGTGTCAATACTATTTGAGATACAGTGTTTTCTAATATTGACACGCCCCTTTGTCGAATATCGCCCACTTTTTTAAAAAAGGACCTTCGCGTTCATGATATCTATCTGTTGACAAAAAATTACGGAAATCGGGCAAGTGCTTTAGAAGTTATCGATGTACATACATTTAAAAAAAAAAAAAAAAATAAAAAAGCGGACAAACCAACGAACTTGAGAACCTCCTCCTTTTTGAAGTCGGTTAAAAAAAAAAACAAAAACTTAGATGAAATAATCCCAAAATAAATTTTGATTGGGGCTTATTTTATAATGAAATAAAACCTAAGAAAAAAAATTAAATATAGCCCAAAATTTTTGAAATAGTCCCCAAAAATTGGGTGTTATTTCATATGATGGAAATGTGAAAAATGTATGGAAATATTTTGGGGCTTATTTGATTTTTTTTTGTTTATTTCATTAAGAGGTTATATCGTGGAGCCAAAAATTGTTCATGTATTTTTATCTATTTCGTTGTGAGATATGACCCAAAAGTTTGAGTTTTAATTTATTTTACTCCGGCGTTATTGTCTTTTTGATTTTGGGTGATAATGGTCAAAATGAGGCAAAGAAAATATAAAACTCTTAAATTTTCTAAACAAATTTTTTAATGGGCACCGTTTATCATTTTCAATGTGGTCATTATTTAATTTTTTTTTTTGAGTTTCCTTTACTTTTTATTTTGGTAATTTTTCAATTTTTTTTTCGCCCAAATTTTGTTGGGCTTTGTTTAATTTTTTTTTTCTCTCAAATTTTTTTGGGATTTTGTTTTAAACTATCATAAAATCCATCCGTTGATCTTATGCTTCAAAAGTAAAACTAATTTTTTTTCAGTGTCTTTTTTATTTGAATTCAACCGCAAAGAATGGATGTGCATGTATTTCTATGTTTTTATTTGATGGTTGTTATGTTGTTGCTTAATTAAAATTATTTGTTCACAAGTTTGTGCAGGCAGCTTCCATTGAGGGTGTCAAGCGTTTAATTAACAGGCCACATAGGGGCGTGTTGCAATCGTTTCCACTTCCGCTGCGTGGAGATTGACAGTTTTTTGTTTTTTAATTTTATGTGTATGTGTTAATGTGTGCGTGTGTGGGTATGCACGTATTTGTGTGTGTGTGCGTATGTGTGTGCAGTTTTTTGTATTTTAATGCAAAAACAAAATGTGTCAACTGCAGTGCGCACGACTTCCGCTGCAACATTTTTCGACATGTTTTGCAATTTGAACAGAGATGTTTTTTCTTTTGTAGAGATAACGAAAATATAACTTTTCGGAGCACCAAAAAAAGCTCGTTTTATTATTTTCTTGCATTTTGTTTATCTTTTTATTTTTTTTTTTTAATTTTTTTTAAAAAGAAGAATTTTTTAACAAAACAAAATTAAATGTTTAAAAATAATATAAAATTTTGAGAAACTTACCCCTCTAATGCATGATTTTTGCAATTTTACAATTTCAACTGACAATAATTACAAAATGCGCTAGGCTAGAAAAAACTTCCATTAGAAAAAATGTTACCCGAAGTGCATAGAACCAACATATGTATAAGCTATGATTATTCTTCTGAATTTGGAAAAAAGAATTACTTCTGAATTTGGAAAAAAGGTTTTCAGTTCAAGATTTGAATACAAACGTAAATGTGCCTAAAGGCATTGTTATGCAGCAGAGGGTTAAAGGAAAAACGAATAAAT
This sequence comes from Pherbina coryleti, assembly GCA_943735915.1. NCBI lineage: Eukaryota > Metazoa > Arthropoda > Insecta > Diptera > Sciomyzidae > Pherbina > Pherbina coryleti. The sequence goes on from OX030952.1 coordinate 112,026,099, forward strand.
TTCAATATACAGGGTTTTCCAATAGGAGGTGTTATTTTGGTATTTAAAGAAAAATGCCATTTTTTGAGATAAATGACCGGATGTTTATTTCATAATAAAGAGGAAGGTATGCCATTAGTAATGAAAAACAACATCAGCCAAATGGCCACCACGACCACGCCTACAGGACAATATCCTTTTCATTAAATTTTTCATAACCAAATCGCAAAGTGGCTGCCTGCCCTATGTCCTCGATAGCCTCACGAATTCCATCTTTGAGGTCTTCAATCGATGCTGGGCTGTTGGCGTAGACCTTATCTTTCACGTGGCCCCAAAGGAAAAAGTCGCAAAGTGTTAAATCACAAGATCTCGGTGGCCAATTGTGATCACCTCTTCGAGAAATAACACGGTCCGGAAACTTTTCCCGTAAAAGATCAATGGTTTCGTTGCTTGTGTGGCACGTAGCGCCGTCTTGTTGAAAGTAAACGTTGTCCAGATCAATACCATCCAACTCCGACCATAAAAAATCATTAGTCATCTCTCGATAGCGCAATCACAATAACTGCTGATCCAACCTCATTTTCGCAAAAGTAAGGTCCAATGACCCCGCCGGACCATAAACCGCACCAAACAGTCACACGTTGAGGATGGAGAAGCTTCTCAACATTTACTCTTGGGTTTTCCGAGCCCCAGATGCGACAATTTTGCTTGTTGACGTAGCCACCGAGGTGGAAATGGGCCTCATCAATCAAGATGATTTTTCGATGGAATTCCGGATCATTTTCATGCATTTCACGGACCCAATCAGCAAGGACACGACGTTGTTAATGATCGACCGGCTTGAGTTCTTGTGTTAACTGAACTTTATAAGCCTTAAGACCCAAGTCTGTATGCAAAATACGGTGTAATGCCGTATGTGGAATGCCCAATTCTAAAAAACGCCGAGGAATAGACAAACCTGGGTTTTCTTCAACACTTTGGGCTACAGCATTAATATTCTCAGTTGTTCTTGAGCGACCTGCACGGGTTTTATTCTTCACATCACTAACTTGTCCCGACAGCTCAAATTTTTTCAACAATTTCTGTGTTGCGGTCCGACAAGGTACTTCACGACGACCAAAAAATGCTTTAGTTTTGCGAACTGTGATTGCAAGATTTTCACCATTTTTGTAGGGAATTTTTTGCAGTGTATCGTTCCATTTTTAATAATGGCGTAGTTTCTACTTGTCAAATATCAAAGAATAAAAGCTTTAAAAGTGAGCTATTCACAATAGCTGGCAATTCACAATAACACCTCTTATTGGAAAACCCTGTTTTTATCGTCACGTAACACTGAAAATTTCCCAAAAAAATCACATTTTTTTTTAAATTTTGTCTAAGCACTGTAAAGAGAGTGTTCTTTACAAGAGTAAATGTGAAGAGGAGTTTTTTAAAAAATTTTGAAATTTTGAGAATCTCTAAGATTTATTCCTAAAGTTTAATACACCCACAGCTTCTTCAAAGTACGTCAAAACAATGACGAGCGAAGATTTTCTTTTTTTGTTTTTGTTTCTTCTTCAGAAAATCTCTCAATTGGCAATTTGATGGACGACGTCAATCAACTTCAAACTGTTTTCAATCAACTGAAAATGTTATGAGAAATCGGAAAAACTTGAAAATGTGTTGAGGCAATAAGTTGAAAAAACAACAAAAAAAAAAAAAACAAGAAAAGCAATTCCTAGAAAAAAAAGTATTAATGTTCAGAAACAATATTGCTTAGAAACGAAATATAAGCAGCAACACGAACAATCAGCTTGAAGGCGCTTAACAAAACATGATTGACTTGTGACGAAGCTTGTGGCGCACACACACGAAAACAAGAAAAGCACAAAAACAAAAATAAAAAAAACAAAAAAACAAGAAAACGCTGCGATTATTTATTTAAGTGGAGCTAGTAGCGAAAAACTTGCTAACAACATCGAACAAGCAATAGAAAAAGAAACTTCGATAAGGAAAATACGGGTTAAAAGTGGTTAGCCTGACTCTGAATGTGGATAGGGACCCTTACCAAAAGTTATTAAAAGCTATTAAAAGCAGAACACGCTTCAGCAGACCGTTATTTTGTTGAAATTAGATTTTATACTTCAATAAAAACGCATGCAGCAGCATGATCAGACATGTGAGAGAGTGTGTGTATGTGTGTGTGTGTTACATGTGAGTCTCCCTGTGCGTGTTTGTGTCTGCGTATGTGTGATTTGTGTTTGCGCTTGGGCAGCTATGCGGAAATGCATAGAAATGCAGCAAACGACAAGTGTAGCCATATCCTTGAAGTGCTGCAGTCCATGTTATCCATTCAACTTTCCATCCAGCCATCCATCCATGTGTCCAGCTATCCAACCATGCATCCATCCAGCTATCCATCAGAATGGATTTCTGTAGATAACAAATATTTTATGAATTTAAGCCTTTGTCAGCTGCTCAGCAGCATGGCCAACATTTAATGCTACATTATTGCAAATTAAATGCAGCAATTTAGGAGCTTCCCCCACACATTCATAATTAAACCGAGTTATTTGGGCTAATGGCAGTTTTAGGCAACACATAACTTAAGTGCTGCTTTATGACGTATATGTTATAATGATTTAATTAAAACTAATGCTTGGCTTACATTTTGAGAGTTGTGACATTTATAAACTCTAAAATGATCTAACTACCAAAACGTTAAAGCATTTTAAATTAAATAAAAAAAAAAAAACAACTCTCTGTTCTAAAGTAAACAAACAATAATTGCTTGACATACATATTTCAAGCTGTTCTAGCTGTCAATTGCCTGTCACTTTGCACAACAGCGATGTTTTTTAAATATATTGGCGCTGCTCCATAAACAATAAGAAAAACAAAGAAGAAAACAAAAAACAAAAAAAAAAAAAACAAAAACCGCTTGGCACTGCCAACAGTTTAGAGTTGATTTTGAGCCGCCAAAAAATACTTTGTTTCTATAAACAAGAGAAACCTAAAAATTGATTTTTTTGACACGACTATCACAACAGTTTCTAGTTTTTTTCTTATGAGTTTACTTACTCAAATATGTATACATATAAATATAACAATATATTGGTAGGGGAAGAGAACGGCATGACAAATTTTAGATTGAAAAAAAAAAAAAACTGAGGCATAGCAACAAATACATGAAATAAAGTGAACATTTTCTTCAACGTATGTACTGCATCGACTCAGTCCTATCCAATTGATTAGATAAATTAAATGAAACAAGTAATAAAAATATTAATAGTACAAAATTAAATTTTACAGATAAAAAAATAATACAAAATAAACATAAATTACAAAAGCCTATTCAATGTCGTCAGGAGTTAAACTTCAGGAGTTAAACTCTGCTGCATCGTGTTAACAATTGTGTGACACGACGCCTTACATCAAAGAACGCATGTTAACAATAAGAGATCGTCTTGCATTGAGTTGCCCCAAGTGGCATAATTCACATACAGTTCATACAAAACAAATGTTAGGTCTATTTCCGTACTTTAAATTTAAAGTAAAAACTAGTAAAATTCGAAATTTGAGAGAGTAAGCAAAAAATCTCCTAGAAAGAGGTCAAAACACAAAAAAGTACTGGAAAGCTTTTAAGTAAAAAATAGTAAAAAATTAAGTAAATTAAGTAAATTTTTTCTGCATATGCTAACTTTTGCTCTGCATTTTATGTGATATTGTGATATGATTATGTGATATATATTATATGATATGTGTTGCATTAGCTTGAAATTTTTGATGTACAATTGTTGTGCATTGAATTATTTTCCATTTTTCACTGTTTGTTTTTAATTAATTATTAAAATTGCAACAATAAATAAAACTCAATCAACAACTTCAAATCATATGATGTTTTCAAGAAATTTATTTAAATTTTTTTTTCAATTGTTTTGACGTTTAAAGATTTTACTACTTTTAATGGTATAATTATAGAGGTAAACTCGCTAGATAAGAGCGTACTGCCGCTTATGTCAAAACGAAGTTGACTACTCATATAAAATCTCGAAGCTATGAGAATGACAAGAGAAAGCAAGAATTGGCGTAATGTAAACGAAGTTAAACAGTTGAAGCTGTCTTGTTGTAATAATTAAAAATTGTATTAAATGGTTATTTTTCGTGTTTTTATTGATATTAAACTAATTTAAAATTGTTTTCAGCCAAACATCATTGAAAATTAAACACAAAAGCTATTAACTGGAAGCAGGGAGCACAACTAAGCAACAACAAAAGTACAGCAAGTACACAGCTGATTCTGACAATATCGGTAGCAATGACAAAAGAGAGCACAATCAGCGCTGCGACCACGGTTGCCACTTGAAAATTAAATATGTGACCAAAATTTCAAATTTAAAGTGACCAAATGCAGTAAAAAGTGACCAAAACATTATAAATTTGAAAATGTAGTACATGCAAACAATTTTTTGCACTGGTTCACAAAGTAGTCTAAAGTGAAGATGGTAGAAGAAATGTATTGTTAAAATTATAAATTTCATCTTCTGACAAAATTTGAAGACACGCTTTTTAATATTTCCATACAATACAAATGGTTGGTTGCATATTTCTGGCTTTATGGCTTGCATATTTGCATTCCATGTGTATTGTTTGCTAAAGATGGTGGACAAGGTGGTCTCAACCATTACAACCACTTGTCAGAATTAAGTTCGACGCACTGGCGATTCATTGGGAAGTAGTTATATCGGCTGAAGAAATCCTTGAATATGCAAACAATCCAAGCCAGCTGAATTTTTCGCTTTAAAAACAGTAACAAAAAATATAAAAATAAAAGTCTAACTTTTTTTGATTTTTACAATTTTTTTTTTGTGTACGTTTGTCACAAAAAAAAATTTCATCCCCTCCGACTGCAAAAAGCTATCTACGCCACTGAGTTCATGCATTTAATTTTTGAGAACATCAAATTCTTTTTTAATTTCTTTATAAATTTCATTTCTTTATAAAAAGTGACCAGATGCAGAAAAAATGACCAAGCGACCAAGTGAAACAAAAATGACCAAATTTGGACACAAATGACCAAAGTGGCAACCGTGGCTGCGACTACCTCTATTATTATACTATGTTTCTTTTTACTCGATAAAATTTCTCGAGTAAAAACTCGTTCTCTTTTCGAGTACGGGAACGCGTTGAAGTAAAAAATAGTAAAAACTTTCAAAAACGTTTGCGTACGGGAACAGACCTGTTATCACAAGCAGTCCAAAAATAATAGAGAACAGATTACGCATTGGGCAGGTCCGTTATTTTCTCTCAGCGATCAGCTATTTTTTATATGATAAGTCATTGTTGCCTACAGATCTTTGTCAGCTTGCAAGCAATTTGCATTCAATTTAATTAATAAACGTATTAAGTTATTTCTTAAAAATTAAGTTTGATGTGTGGAGCAGGATTGAAAGAAAATATAATGCAAGTTCCAAAGGTTGCTTCCACAGTTGGTCTTTCCAGTATAAATGTCGTCATTTTATTATTTATTTAACTTCAAGGTCTAAGTGCTAAAAACTACTTTAATCCAGTTGCCATTTGTTTCATTTATAGAAAAACGAGCCGCCCGAAGCAACTGCTGATGTGCGATTGAAGGACTTCAGAAACAAAAAAAAAAAAAAAAAAAAATAAATAAAAAAATAAAAATAAAAATAAAAATAAAACTAAGTTTTGTTGCTTTTGCTCGAATCATTTTTTTTTTTAACTTTGAACCAAGGATTTTCTGGTGTTATACCTATTCAGTCAAATCTCCCTTGGTTTGAAAATGGGCTGATAAATTAGTGGAAAGCAAGTTTAATCTACTCACAAAGGCGTAGGATGTTCTAATCATGGTGAAAAGCCGTAGAAGCATATGAATTTGAATCTGAGGCAAGTGTTATGCCTTTACCTCAGTAAATTCTTGTTATAAGGCAAACTCATCCACAAACTTCTCTAGCATCAAATAAAACTTTAAGTCGTAAATATTGATGAGTTTTCAATTTCAGTTGATTAGAAATGAGGAAAGAAATGCAGAAAGGTTAAAGCGTAGGACTATGACCTGCTGGGTTTCGAACCCGGTACCTTAGTCAAATACGCTACCTACTCGTTCACCGATGACAACAAAGCTAAAATCACAAAAGAAGCACAAATTGAAATATGTATGTAAACCAATGGGTATGGAAAAAAACTAAAAAGAGGACCGTCAGGTGTGGTCGAACAGTACAACACTGTAAATAATTATTTTTTGGCCAACAACCAGGAAAAAAGCCAAATGAGAACATTGCAATAGGAAGTGTAAGAAACTTAAGTAACTAGAAGACTAGATTTGTCATAAGCTGAAAGTAGAAATTCCAAATATTTCTGTTAAATTAAGTGAAGACAGTACACTGAAAAAAAAAGATTAGCTTAAAATTTAACACAATATGTTCAAAAAATGTGTTCACAATTTGACTTTTTTTTCATATGTTTTTCAAAAGTTTTAAACACATTTGCTCTTTCTTTGACGAAATTTGTTGCAAGCTATTTTTTAAACACGAAATTCGTCAAATTAATAACAATTGTCGTCAATTTTAAAACATTTTTTTTCTGTGTACTTTTACTTGGATAAGCCATCTTAATGAAGATAAATTATCTAAACCTACAGAAAGACTCATGCACTCAAACAAGCCAATAGAAGCAAATTTTCAAAGCAATTAGTAGTAGGATCGCTCGTTACAAGCGACTTTTTGAAACTTCATATGGAGCAAACTTCCAAAATAAATTCCAATATTTGGGTTAAGACGTTATTCTTTCGTGCCAGAATGTTCTTTGATATAACAAGGCTTAATACACACATTCAACAAAGTCAAGTGAAAAATTTCCAAAATTCATTCATTTTTCATTTATTTTTCATTGTATTTTATATTATTTTTGTTTTTAAATATACACTATTTTTTAACATTATATTCTTTATTCAGTTGAAATTTTTACATTTTTTTCATATAAAATCTTTGGTCTGCTCTCAAAATAATCAACAAATGACGTCATGCGCAGGGAGAAATAATTTTTGCGTAGTCTTTTGCGTGATCTTTACTCAATCGTTCTTATAAGCAGTTAATTTACCTGTACTGCCTTTAAAGAATAGCCAATACACAAACCTTTTAATAGACATTTCACGATATGAAAGATAGCCAATACACTAACCTTTTAATAGATATTTTACGATATGAAGGGTGGCCAATACACAATCCTTTTAATAAATTCTGCTCCAACATTCCTTAAGTTAATACTTAACCCATCATTCTGTATCACGAAAGAAGGCACGGATGACAAAAAAGAAACGATCAGCACTAATTTCTTCCATACATAGACCTATTGCTTCTCGTGTCTTGCTTATCGTTAGTATGCTAGAAATATTTTTAATGTAAAATTTATGATTTTACATTTTCTTGTTGTGATAGACGCATGCAAAAAGCAACATCAATTCTAAGAAAAAGGTGTCGGAAAAAAGTGTCGTTTGTTAGATTTCACTCAAGCAAATCACAAAACGAGGAGTAAAAAGCTTCACTTCAAATTTGAATTATCACGTGAACATTTTCGGGTGACGTTTTACTATTTTCGACATGAATTTCGTCAAGAATAGAATGCATCGATCAACTTAGATTGGCTTTTGATGATGAAGCACCACGCCAAGCGACTGCAAGACGCTGGTTCAATTAGTTTCAAGGGTTCGTCGTTCTCTCTTAGACGAATTTTATGAAGGTCATCCAAGAACAGCTGTTGTGCCGCGATCATTCACAATGGAACAAAAACAGCGTTGTAAGGATGTTTCCATCGAGTGTTTGGTGAAGTTACACAGCAATGAAGCATAATTTTTGCATAAATTCATAACTATAGATGAAACATCGTTATAGTCATTTCACATCTGAGATTTAGTGGCTCGGTAGTAGAGTAGGTAGCGTGCTCGACTGCCATCGCAAAGGTCCCGGGTTCGAATCCCGCCCAGGCCATGGTCCTATGCTTTAACCTTTCGTATTTGCAATTTTTTTTTCTCATTTCTAATCAACTGAAATTGAAAACTCATCAATAATTACGACTTGAAATCGTAAGTAGTTGGTGGTAGAGTAGTTGGTTGCCTTATAACTTGAATTGACTGAGGTAAAGGCATAACACTTGCCTCAGATTCATATTCACATGTTTCTACAGCTTTCCACCACATTTATAACATACTACACATGTTTCACTTGATTGCCTCTTCCCTCCCACTAATATATTACCCCCATTTCGAACCAAGGCAAACTTGACTGAATAGGTATTACAACTGAAATCCTTGGTTCAAAGCTAAAACAAAAATGCACATGGGTTAATTTCCATTGATTCTCTTGAGATAGGAAAAACAATCACCGGCGTGTATTTTGCGAAATTATTGCAACGTTAGAGTGATGAAGCTAAGTAAAAACGACCGCATTTGCGAAAAAAAAAAGTTTTATTTCATCAAGACAATGCATCAGTTCACACATTCATTTTCGCGATGGATAAAATCAATGAGTTAAAGTTCGAATTGGTTCCTCACGTACCCTACTAGCCAGATTTAGCCCTCTCGGACTATTTTCTGTTTCCAATCTTGAAATAATGGCTCAGTGATAAATGATTTGCCAAAAATGAAGAGGGCTGCCGTCCAAAGAAAGAAAGTCACATCATCATTTTAGTATTTTTCAGATATTTAGCTTTTCTTTTTACACTAGAAGTGGTAGATGTGACCATTTTACTTAACTTTTTTTAGTAATTTTCAGTTTGAAATCTGTCTTCTAAGCTTAACACAAAAATCAGAAACTCATTCACGGTTCCAAATCTGTCCTTATCTAAATTTTGGATTTTTGGCTTATGTGACTTTATTTGATGAGTATTTTACGAAGCTCAACCCTGTTCTTATTATAAACAGGGTATCGTAGCTATTGAAGATCGCTGTGAAATGTGTATCGAGCTAAAGGGAGACTAAGAGATTGTGTCTGCGGTTGATGGCTATTTTTAAGAGATCGATGGATTCTCACTATAAACAGGGTAGCGAAGCTATTGAACATCGCTGGAAAAAGTGTATCGAGGTAAAGGGAGACTATATAGAGAAACAAATATATTTCTTCTGAAATTTGTTGTTTTTTTTTTTTTTTTTTTTTGTTAGATTGGGTACTTCTGGGACTTATTTTCTTGATCAACCTTAAGACGTTACCACTTGTACTGTCATGTAGATACTATGAGTTAATTTCGATGGAAGTGCAGAATGACCCTTCAGTTTCAAATGTGAAAACAATAAGTTTCGCAGAATGTAGGTATAAATAATAAATTATATAAATAATTGGCGCAAAGGCAAAGCATGGCAGAGCTCATCCAAAACTTTCTTTGCAAAATATGTTCTGGCATTAAAATGTTTTGCTACAAAAATGCTACCTGCTCGGAATGCTAATTTATACAGAAGAGCCTCATGCATATGTATGACTGTTGTAGACACACACATATATACACACACACACACACACATATGCACATGTGCCTGCATTAATATCGCTAGCATACAGGCGTCTTATTCTAATGAAAATCCTAGCAAAGCAATGAGATTGAAGACCAAAGAAGTAAAGTGCACAACAACAGTAGCAACAAAACAAAAACAATAGCTAAAACAAAAAAAAAAAAAAAAACAACCAAAATTATACAAAGAAGCTAAAACGGAAGTGCGAAAGTAGGATATGCATAAAGTGTATGAAAATATATGGCAGATAATAAAGTTCGTTGAGTGTAGGATTAAGAGAGTCAAGGAGAGAGAGAGAGAGAGGAAGAGAGACAGAGGGTGGTTGGCTTAACTAAGGCGCTATGCCAGGAAAGGATTAAACAATCGAATACAAGGTAGTTGCTAGAAAAACGTTCAAGGCACGCGTCTGGAATATTTATGCAGAAAGATTTTTGGATTGAGTTTGAGAGTGTGTGTGTGTATTTTGCTGGTGTTGTGTATCTCTTAAATAAACACATGAACAAAAACATACCGACAGTCAAACATCTATATATGTGCGCATGTATGTAGCAAACTAATTTTTTTTATACGCCACGAGTACGACTAACGCATTATTGCAGACTGTCTTTTATTATTATTATCTAGTTGCTGTTGTTTACTTTTTCCTTGCTCTTTTCTTTTTTTATGCGTTTATTGTGGTGGGTATTTTTTTTTTCGCTGTTGGAGCTTTTATGGTATTGTGCATATTTTTAAAGTTTCCTGCCAGCTCTGTGTGTCGTCTTATCGCCCAGATAACGTTTATGCGTCATTTGAATATTTGATTATATATGATATCGTATCGGAATACTAATGAGTATCGCTAAGTGTCGCACAGGGTGCTGGAATGGGAAGTTTACGGTTAACATATAACGATTAACATAATTGCTAATAATGAGGGGGGGGGGGATAAGTTTTATGAGTTTTAAATGGGTGGAAGGTGGATGAGTTTTTTCCACAAGCTGCCTTGTGATAAAACTTTGGCACTTAATAGAGATATAAATTCTTTTTTTTTAGAGCTTGGCTAAATTAATTGAAAGCATTAAAAGTAATTTTCAGTGAATGATTTTTTTTTCGAAATAAAAAATCAGGTCAGTAATATATGTGCCAGTTCAACGTGAAACATTAAATATCGCTTGAATATTTACATCTCATATAAATGCTAATGGAGTCAAGGACAAAAAATTGTTCTTAAATATTCATCATTAGTTTTTTATCAAGAGCTGTAAGAGGCTCTTCATAAAAATATTCATATTTAAAAATATCATTTCTAAGCGAAAAAAAAAACCAAATATGATTAAGTGTTGTGTGAACTCTCTTTATTTCCAACCAACGTTTCCAATTTGATTGCAGAACTAGTAAGAAAATTAAATATATTTGAATTTAAACAGAGAGAGAAAAGAGAGATTTATCTGAGGAGGATATTGCTGAATAACGTTTTCAATTCTTCTTTATATTTTCTTTTTAGTTTGTCCAACATATTTTTATTATACAAAAATTATTATGAAAAAAAGATACAGTATACCGTGTATACAGTAAAGAAGTGAAACTTCTTCTTTGTATACACTGGTGAGCATATAATTAAACGCAACTATATTTTCCATTGTAACAAAACTTAGAGGACCAAAAACAAAAAAAACAAAAATAAGTGAAGAAAGAGCATGAAAAACCACAATTTTAAGAACAGCAACAAAAACACTGTATTTTGCTTTGATTGCCTTAACGGCATTTTTTTTTACTCTTTGGGGTGAGCACATAATTAAACGCATATGGTTATTATTTAGTCTACCTTAAACTATTGTTGATGACAGTTTAAAAAATTATTTCTTTGTGCATTAAGTGAACAAGTTGATAAATGGGGAAAGGAAAATGTTTAAATGACCTTGAAAGAGGTCAAATTACAGTGGTGTTTAAGAATGGTCTGTCGATGAGAGCAATTGGCAGAAAAATTGGGAGATCGGAGACAGTTGTTCGAAATTTTTTGAAAAAAGGGGACAGTTATGGAATCTATAGAAATACTGGAAAAAATCTGGACGTCGAATTGTAGCTACTGCAAGTAATTCGATGTTGAGTGGCAACATTATGTCGTTCTGCATTAACATTAAGTTAAGTATGAACATTAAGTTTCTGCGACTTAGAAGTGTCCCGTTTTACAATATATAGGGCTCTTAAGCAATCGGGTGTGATTGTAAGACAACGCTTAAAGGTTGCACCGAGACTACAAGATCACCCCAAGGCTGCGCGTCTTGAGTTTGGAAAGAAAAGCATGTCAACTGATTGGACCAAAGTATGTTTATTTTTTTAACTTAAACCCATGTTTTAGTTTGTGATGAATTTAACTTTGAGATTATTTTTTCTGACGAAAAAAAATTTAATTTGGATGGTCCGGATGGGTTTACCTGTTACTGGAGAGATCTACGCACAGAACCACGATATTTCTCCAAGAGAAACTTCGGAGGAGGTTCTCTGATGGTATGGGGCGGTTTTTGTTTGAAGGGAACTTTAGAGCTGGCCTTCACTAGTTGCCACATGAACTCCGCCGAGTACATAGACATACTTAAAATGAATGTACTGCCTTTTTTGGAGAGTAACCGCACAAAAAAATATGGTTTTCAACACGATAACGCATCGATAAACTCAAGCAAAGTGACTAAAGCTTGGCTTTGTTCGGAAAAAATCAATGTGTTAGAATGGCCAGCATGTTCTCCGGACATGAATCCCATCGAAAACATTTGGGGCATTCTAGTTCATAGAATTTATGAAAATAATACCCAATACAACACTATAACGGGACTAAAATCTGCAATAACACATGCTTGGGACTCTCTAAAATCTCTCTTCGACCCTAAAATCTCTTATAAAAAGCATGTCCAATCGCGTATATGAGATTATCCAAAATGGAGGATGATCTAACCATTACTAATTTAAATTTTATACTTTTTTTTTTAATTTTTTTTTAATAAATACTTTTCTTTCGTTATATATTATAACTGCGTTTAACTAGCTATGTGCTCATCCAAAAAAGTGAAAAAATTCCGTTAAGGCAATCAAAGAAAAATACAGTGTTCTTGTTGTTGTTCTTAAAATTGTGGTTTTTCATGCTCTTTCTTCACTTGTTTTTGTTTTTTTGTTTTTGGTCCTGTAAGTTTTGTTACAGTGGAAAATATAGTTGCGTTTAATTATATGCTCACCAGTGTATACTCTTTCTCTTCTAGAATAAGAACCATTTTAGTGTAAAGGCTCGATTATGCAATCGTAAAGCTACGCAACGTAACGTGGCGTAGAGTTCTATCTGGAATAGAACCTATCGCTGCGCTAGGTTACGTTACGATTTCACTAACCTATTTGGTTCGCTGAGTAATATTGAGTTCGCTGGTTCGATCCTCACAATGACAAGGGAATTTTTTTCAGTCTTTTATACAAGGTATATCTCTCTCATTCTCTCTACTACAAAACATATATTTCTTTTCTATCGTGTAACGAAATGAAGTAAAGTGGCCTTGAAATTTCACTCCTCAATATTCTCTTTCAAATTTCGAGGCGCCGCCTAAGAAGTTTTACTTCAAAAATAACTAGGTTTTGATGTCACAAAAATACGTTTTACAGCACTTGTTTAAAAAAAAAAGTTGGAAAAGACATTTTCATAAAAATGCAACGGCGTTGCATGGAATACTTACTCGCCAAGTTTAGTAGTTACGACAAAAAATATGGTAGGACAGTTAAACTTGATTCTTTGACTTTACAACAGAAATTTAAAAAAGTAATGATTTCATCAGAACGCGGAAACAGACGCTGAAGCAACGAAACTGCAGAATCGTTGCATGAAAAGATCACTTTTCAAGAATAAATGTTAAGGTTAAAGTTCTTTCAGGCCTGTAAAGGCAAGGTCTTTACCGTTACGACAAAATAAAGAAAATAAACTAATGTGTGAATGTATAAACTGGGCCACTTTAAGAGCGAAAATGCAACGATGTTGCATGGAATAGTTATTCGATTAAGATATGTGCTACTGAAAATATTAATAAACGAAAGTGATGTGGGAAGCTCCTTAGCCTTATGAAATAGAAATAAAGTTAGGAATGACGTTATCAGGCTGCGGCAACAAAAATGCAATACCGTTGCATCAAATTATTTCCTGCTAAAACGCTCGTTAAGTTTTATTTAACGGAAAGGAACTTGACATTTCGCCTCAAAACTAAATTAAAAAAATAGCTTTATGAAACCATGAAGTCACGAATGCCCCGACTTCAAAGCTTTTGTGTTAATAAAGCAATTCATATATTGATGATAATAAAACAAATTTGAATAAATGGCAAATAATAAGATTTCTAATATTATAATACATATAAATTACTTTTAAAATTTGACCAAGAACTTAATTGGAAAAGGTATTTAAAATAATTTTTTACGTTGAAGTGATTTTGAAGTTGGTTTTTTTTTTAAAAAAGTGTTTATTTCTTCCTTTTAAAAGAATACGAAAAAATTTTATGAAATATTATTCTTGAGGAAAATTTCAAACATGAAACTTTGTTCTTAAAAAATTTGTTTTTTGGGTATTTTCCATTTCTGTCTCTTTACAATTTTTGTTAAAGTGCCACGCCCTTTCTCTAATCCCGCCCACTTTATTTACCGTACTTTATAATGACTCTACCTAGCCCTGTGCCAAATTTCAGTTCCCAAGTATCAATATTAGCCGATATATGGTACTTTCCTTAAAGTGACACACCCTATGTATAATCCCGCCCACTTTTGTAATGATGCCACCTACCCACTTACCTGCATACCAAATATAAGAACCCTAGTGTCAATATTAACTGAGATATAGTATTTTTATAATATTGGCACACCACTTTGTTGAATAACGTCCACTTTCTTGACCGTAGTTTGGAATAACTATGCCTAACCATGTACTAAATTTCAGCACCCTAGTGTCAATATTATTCGATATATAGTGTGTTTCTAATATTGCCACACCCCTTTGTCGAATAACTCCCACTTTCTTTACAGTTATTTTTAAAAAATTGTGTCTACCCCTGCACTAAATTTCAGAACCCTAGTGTCACTACTATTCGAGATACAGTGTTTTTCTAATATGACCACACCCCTTTGTGAAATGACGCCCACTTTATTGACCGTAATTTTTGATAATCCTCCCTACCCCAGTATTTTTACAATAAATTTCAGTACCCTAGTGTCAATATTTCCTGAAATACATAGTATTTCTTATAGTGACACACCCCTTTGTTGAATACCGCCCACTTTTTTAAAAAGGACCTCCGAGTTCATGATATACATATATCTGCTGACAAAAAATTACTGACATCAAGCTAGTGTTTTAGGAGTTATCGATGTGCATACATTTAAAAAAAAAAAACGGACAAACCAACGACCTTGAGAGCCTCCTCCTTTTTGAAGTCGGTTAAAAAAAGAACACAAAAATCAAAACCAAGAACAAAAGCAAAAGCAAAAGCAAAAGCAAACTCAAAAGTAAAAGCAAAAACAAAAGCAAAAGCAAAAGCAAAAGAAAAAGCAAAAGCAAAAGCAAAAGCAAAAGCAAAAGCAAAAGCAAAAGCAAAAGCAAAAGAAAAAGCAAAAGCAGAAGCAGAAGCAGAAGGAAAAGCAAAAGCAAAAGCAAAAGCAAAATTAAAAGAAAAACAGAATCAAAAGCAAAAACAAAAGCAAAATCAAAAGCAAAAGAAAAAGAAATAGCAAAAGCAAAAGCAAAAGCAAAAGCAAAAGCAAAAGCAAAAGCAAAAGAAAAAGCAAAAGCTAAAGCAAAAGCAAAAACAAAAGCAAAATCAAAATTGTCCTTGCGTTATAATATTGTTGCAAGAATTGGGACAACTATTAGGACACGAATTGGGTTAAGGATTTGAAAAGCGATTGGGGCAGTGATGTTATGTTATTGTTACAGGATAAGGATTCAGACAAGGATCAGGACAAAGATTTGGACAAGGCTTAAGACTAGGAATTCGACAAAGATTGGCACAAGGATAAGGTCAAGGATTGAAATAAAAATTAGAACAAGATTGGAACACTGTTGAACAAGGAAAACAACACTGACCAGAATATGGATTTCTACAAGGAATTAGAATAAAAACAAGATTTTATGGACGAGGATTATGATTAGGATTAGAGAAAAACCTTTAACAAGGATAAAACCATGTATTGGGACAATGGTTATAACAAGGTTTATAACCCCATCAAAACAGGGATTTTGATAATGATGGGGACAAGAATTTGGACAAGTTTTAGGATAAATATTTTTATAAAGATAAAGGCAGGATAAGATTTAGGATGAACATTTGGACAAGGATAAAGACTGTTATTAGGATTAGCATTATGTCAAGGAGTAGAACAAGAGTAAACAAAGACTGGGACATGGTCAAAGGTTGGATTAAGGAATGGATCAAGGATTGGCACAATGATTTCGGCAAGGATGAGATTTAGATTTTTAAAAAGGATTAAAACGAGAATTGAAACAAATATAAGGGCAAGGATTTGGACAAGGATTTGGACAAGAATTAGGACATAGATTTAGATAAGAATTAGATAAATGATCAGGACAAGGATTAAGACAAGGTTTAGCATAACGATACAGACAAAGATTTGAATAAAAATAAAATTGAATTGAATTGAAAAAAATGAATAAGGATTTTGATGAGAGTTAAATAAAGGATTAGGGCAAAGGCTTGAACAAGGTTTCGAACTAGTGTTGGAACAAGAATAAAACCAGGGATTTGGACAGTATATTTTTATTTTTTATTTAAACAATTATTAGGACAAAGATTTAGACAATTATAAAAACAAGGTAAGGGCAAAGACTTGAACGAAAACTTGTAGGAGGTTAAGGAAAAGGAGATTGAGACAATGATAAGAGCTAGAATTAGGACAATTATACAGACAACGATTTGGACAAGAATTAGGAAAAAGGTTTGGATAAGAATAAGATAAATGACCAAGACAAGGATTAAGACAAGCATTAGGACAGTGGTACGAACATGGATAAAAATAAGGATTTTCTCAAGAGTTAAACAAAGGATTAGGACAAGGGCTTGAACAAGGGTTTAAACTAGTGTTGAAAGAGGAATAATACTATGGATTTTCACAATGATTATGAAAAAGATTAAGACAATGATAAAAACATGGTCACGGCAGAGACTTGCACAAGGACTTGTAGAAAGTTAAGGAAAAGGGTTCACACAAGAATTAGGACAATTATACAGACAAGAATAAAGACAAGGATTTTGACATGAATAAAGGAAATTGTAAAATCAACGAAAAGCATAAGCATTAGGATATAGAGACGTTTCACATCTAAATATATAGAGCTCTGTCAATGAAACATTCAAATGCGTCTAATCATTTTATTTTTGATTTTAATTTCTTTAGCTAGCCTTCAAACAAATCCAACATTTTACACGCAGTTTAGGAACTAATAGAGATACAATAAACCTAAAAATAAAAAAAACGAAAAAATTGAGAGGATTAATATTTTTCAACGGTGTGCTTAACATAAAATGCCACAAATCTTTTTTCAACCACCAACTGGCGTGTATTGACCAGTATGTCTTCTTTTGTTCTTGTTATTTTAGGAAAAGTTAATTTTTTATCGATCCCACGCTGCATATAAATCTTAAATTTCAGCTACCTTGAGGCAGTCCCATACATAATAATATCCAACAGAAATGTCCAACAATATGGCTAACCTAAAAGCAATCAATAAAAAGCTTGAGCTGGGTTTGGTCTTTGTTTTTAAGAGCACCCTTTAAAATATGCGCTTCTAACACCAAGCAGCAGAAGGGAATAATCCTGCGTAATCTGAGGCCTGGTAACATTTATTTTATATCTTTTTAACTTTAAGGGCCATTCAAAATTATGGTAGCCCACAACAATGCGCTGAGCTGAAAATGAAGAGAAGAGCGAGGCGTACCAAAAACAACGACAACAATAACAATAATTCAACTTCACCACCAC
Source organism: Pherbina coryleti (assembly GCA_943735915.1). NCBI lineage: Eukaryota > Metazoa > Arthropoda > Insecta > Diptera > Sciomyzidae > Pherbina > Pherbina coryleti. The sequence continues at coordinate 112,043,569 of OX030952.1, forward strand.
AACAATGTACAATTCGAGCACGGCTGGTTTAACCTATAAATTCAACGAAGGTGAATTTATGCATGTTTATATAGTATATTGGGCTATGCTTACACACACACACATAAGTACACAAAGCATACAGGCATGCACTAGCACCATTGACAATACAGAAAAATATCCTGCAGGAGCTCACAAACAGAAACACACTAACACAAGCGTAAACACCACTCAAACCAAACCCCTCCCCCACATAAACTTAAATAACAAAAGCACCAACTCAAGCATGGAAAATGAATGTGAAAAGCAGGGCACAACCAATGACGTCATTACTAAAAACGAGGTGAAACAAGTTGGACGACCTAGTTTGAAGTGCCCAACCAAGCCAAAGAAGCAACTCATGAACTTAAACAAGCTAAAAACAACAACAACAGCATCAAGAAAAAAAATAGCCCACAGCGGAAGCCTACAACGAGCAGCAAGAAATAAAGAGAAAAGAGAAGAAAATTAGGAAAAAGTGCTTAAGCCTGAATAAGTCTCGACATGGTCACAAAGGCAGCAAGCAATAACAGCAAAAAACAAAAAAGGACAATGAGCAACAACGGAAAAACAAAAAGAAAAAACCAGAATAAAATAAAAGAAATGCTGCTTTAATGGCACGTGCATGTTTGTGTGAATATGTGTGTGTGTGTGTGATCTAAGGGCTCTCTATGCCTATGTTCATGTGGCTTTGTGTGGGTGTATCTATGACAATGTTTCTATTTCATTGAAATAAGTGCAAACGGATAGTTGTTGTTGTGTTGTTGGTGTCACTGTTATTGTAACTGACGCTGCCGCTGCTGCTGCTGCTCCTTCTTCTCTTGCGTTGTTGTCGCCTCTTTTGACAGGTACAAGACCAGCGTCAGGGCACAGCAACGTGTAGTTTCCAAGCTTTTGCAATACGACTGAGCGAGCGAAATTATTTGTGTACTTCCTTCCGTTGTAACAAATATGAGTACAAAATACGTGTTAAATGTTGCAAGGATGTACGTTCGTACATACATTAAGGATATATACATATATATATATATATGTGTGTAAATGTCCTTTTACGTTTGTTTGCTTGCTATTTCTGCTATCTTCTAGCTAAATACTTACTTTTTGTGTTTTGTTTTATTTATGCCTGTCTCTTTTGTTTTTTTTGTGTGGCTAACCGTAGCATTCTTTTGTTCTTGATGCTGTCATTGTTTTTATTGTGGTTTTTTAATGTTGCTCCTCTTGTGGTTGTTTTGTGTTGTTTCTCTGGATTTATCTTGTATTTGTATCTTTTAGTGTGCATCTATATGTGTGTGTGTGCTTTAAACTTAAAATATTTTTCATTCTTTGTCGTTCATGGCAAGCATTTTCAGTGTTGAGCCATACATAATAATTATTTTATTGTGTAGTTTTGTGAATTTGTAAGTATGCAGGTATGTGTCTTTGTTTTTTTTCTATTTGTCGGTAGGTATCTTTGTATTTGTTTGAAAATGCGTAATTTAGACTTTGCTCTTGTGTTTTTGTTTTTGGCTGTTATATGTGGCATCAAAGTAAAGCAATTTTAAACTTGTTAATAACCCTGTAGATTCCGATCTCTTAAAATTGAAAAATAATTACTTGGACTATTTTTTCTGGGAGACTTATAACCTATCTAAACTCAAAAATATCATCCGAAAGCAATTTTTTGAAGTGAAACTTCTTTAGTCGCGATAGGGAGTAAAACCGATGAATCAATTTGCCGATGAAGTACTTCGCCGTGAAACGCTTCGGCATCCCATTGAACCAAGACTACCGTTTTCGAATTCATTTATGAACCTTTTCGGGTAGAAACGTTCATTTTCGGCACTTATAAATGAAACCTCTTTCATCATTCGTCAGACTAAAATGCCTCTCAAACATGAACCTTATTTTGTTCAGAAATGAGGTAAAAAAAGAACCAAAAATTGTCCTTTTTTATTCTATTATTATTATTATTTAATTTCCTTTTTTTATTTAGAACCATAAATTGTCCTTTTTTTATTCGGAAATGAGTTAAAAAAAGAACCAAAGAAAAGTTACTTTTCGGAAATTAATCTTTTTTTAATTAATCACCAGGCAAAAATGCTTCTCATAAACGAATCATTTCGAAAATGAGTTAAAACAAAAGAACCATAGAAAAGTAGCAGTACATCCAACTTCCTTCTTATGGCGAGAATCAATTCGCACTGGTTAAAATGTTTATCTGACGTTGGTATGAAGGTTAACATTTTAATTTAGTCTTATAACAATATCAACAAAGTTTTAAGTTCTTCCTTTTTTAACTCATTTCAGAATATAAAAAAGTAATATTTATGACTAATTTCTGAACTCATTTATGAACAGAAAATGTTTCTTTTTTGAGAAATTGTTTCTACTGATATAATACAAAAATTATTATTTTCTTAACTCGTTTAAGTATGCAAAACAGAAATATTTATGATTCATTTCTGAACTTATTTATGAACAAAAATGTTTCATTTACGAGGAATTTTTACCTACTTAAATGATACAGAAAATATTCTTGTTCGACTAAAAAAGAGGTTTTTTTTTCAATTTCGCAAAAGTACAGTTTTTATTTATAAAAAAGTTTTCACGAATTTAATCTCCTATCGCAAGCACTTTTAAGCGAAAAAATAAAAAATCAAAAATAAAAAAAAAATTCTACTGAAAAATGTTCGCATAACTCTCACCTTACGCAAAACCTTCGCTGATGGTTCAGTGGGATGTTTTTAACACAGTGTTATGCAAAATTAAATAATTATAATATAGTATGGACACAGTAGCTTTTCAACTGCATGGTTCATACATCGGGTAATTATAGTATTGCCATAAAAATTCGAAGCATATGGAGCATGTCTTTGATATTCATATTGAAAACATTAACCGTAAACAAAAAGACAAACACTGATATTTTAAGTATATTCCAAACTTTTGAGAGTAACAGAAGAGTACACAGAGTATATTTCCGTATTGTATTTATTTTCCTTATATTTTTATATTTTTGATACAAAATTCTACATATCACATAGTTTTATGATACATATTAACCCTCTCTAACCCTCCCTTAAAGCGCCCTCTGTTCAGGTGTAGGAAATAAAAATACAAAAATTATAAAATTTGTATTAGATTCCCCCTATGGAGTGGTCGGAGGGAATAGGTCCTCAAGCGAAAAATTTTTTTTTGCAAAAGTAATGCCGGTCGGTCATATATATTAACTCTACCCTCCCCTGTTCAGGTGTAGCGAATAAATATAGAAAAAATCATACAATTTGTATGGGAGCTCCTTAAGGAGTGGTCGAAGGGAATAGGTCCCTAAGGGAAAAATGTTTCTTTTGCAAAAGTAATGGGGGTCAGTCATACACATTAACCCTCCCCGGCTCTTTCGTAAAGCACCCCCTGTTCAGGTGTAGGGAATAAAAATTGACATGTGCCAGCAACAAAGCTGTGTTGGGTTTTGAGTTTTATGTTTGAGGAAAAAAAAATAAAACTAGACAAATGATTTTTATTTTTGGGCGTAAAACTTTTGTTTCTTAGAGAAAAAATGAAAATTGAAAAACGAAAAATTGAAAAACAAAAATTGAAAAAGCAATAAAAAACAAAATTTTTATAAATGAATTCATTTTTTCTGAAACACCTCCCATTAAACGTTTAATCGTGTTTTCAGAGATTTGTTTACTTGACACTAACCATTTTCTTGAAATATGCCCAATATCTTTCGATGGGTCTGAACTCTGGGAAGTTAGGAGGATTTCCATATCTAGGTAAAAATTCTACATTGTTTCATTCATACCATTCAACTGGACACATGGAAGCTGCGAAAAGTCACCAAGTACGTTAGTCTCATCGTCCATAATGCAACAGTCAAATTTTTTTAATGAATTCTCGGTAAAGTATTTTGGCTTGCTTTTTTGTCTCAACGTTCTTTTTGAAATTTCTGTCTGGCACTTTCTGGACTTTAAATGACTTTAGTCCTTCCTCCTTTTTAAGTTTTCTGTCAAAGACCTCAGAGCATTGGACTTTCTCAGCTACTTTTCTTCCCAATATATTGGGATTTCTCTTAAGAAGAGCTATCACCTTCTTGGCAGCATCAGGATTATCAAAACCTTTCTTTTTTTCTACTTCCTTGCTTTCTACTAGCGGTCAGACGTTCCTTATGGGTTTTAATAACACGCGAAACGGTATTTCGCGAAACCTTAGCTTTTCTAGCAATTGCTTTCAAAGTCCTAGTTAGATATTCGTTAAATATTTTAGAAATTTTTTTCATGCACTTCTATGTCGCAACTAATGGTGAAGCTAAAAATTAACGATTGAGTAAATTTTTTTTTTTTAATTTTTTGAATTTCAATAACACAGTGCGACACGAAAAAATAACTTCAAATATTTCAATGGCTTATAATAGTGGATGGTCTATATATTATGCCCTCATACTCAGTTTTATCGGATTAGGTCAAATAAGAGAGAAATTCAAGGTCAAACTTCACCTTTAAGTCACAAATTTATTCTTATAACTCTTAAACTAAATTCAAATTCTATGTAGTAACTGCATCTAAATATTTGCAATGGATGATTCTTTTCATTTTGAGGCCATTTTTTGCTCAAAAAGTTACGTAAGGGGTTTAATATTTTCTTCGAAAACAGGGCTTTTTACAAAAAAAATAAAATTTTCAATAGTTCAGTCACTATGTATTTATCTTCAAAAACAATCAGATTTTGCTGAATTTTTGCATACACCTTAAGTGAAATAAAATAACCCACCTGTGAAAAGATCACAACAATTACATGTGTGCATCCAAAGAAATTCGGATTCAAAGATTACCAACGGTGGTAACTTCGTTAATGTAAGCCCTAGCGTAAAATCATTCAAATGAAACTTATAGACCCAACAATTTTCTTCAAAACTGTCCTTAACATTTTAACCGAAAGAGTTATCGTTTTAAAGATATGCGCGTAAATGTGTAATTACAACATATAAAGTTATAAGTTATAAGTTATAAGTTATAAGTAATAAGTGCCTGAGGCACTTATAAGGGTTAGAGGGTTAAAGGACCTTTTTGAAGTTGTTCTTTATTACCACAATTATTTTGAGACAACGTAAAGTGCCTTTAGATACATTTTTAACACAAGCACTCAATTTTGTATACAAAGTGGTTGCTTGTACTCATGTTAATGCTGTGGAGAATATATTTCATTGACTTGATTATGATAAATTATATCTATATATAAGATTAGCTTTATCTTAACTTATATTAACTAGCTGTTTAAACTTTATTAATAAAAAAAAATAGTTTTTTAAATACAAATTAAATTATTGAACTAATACTTATGCACGCACCATAGTATAGTGGCAAGTGTTAAACGAGGAATTTGGTCGTTTCACAGTAAAAAATATTTCTAAATCTTTTTTATAAGATTCTATCTCTTTTGCTTAATATAATACAAATATACATTATTTTAATTAAAAAAAAAAACATACAAAGAAAAAATTTCAATTGAACATCAATGAAAATTGCGGTAAATAACAGGTAATTCAATAAGTCCGTAGAATAAGTAAAAAAAAAACAAAATTTTCATAAAACTCGATTTTATTATTCAACATAGTTGCCTTCGAGAGCGATACAACGAATATAGCGATTTTCCAACTTTTCGATACCACTTTTATAGTACGATTTCTCCTTTTCGTCAATATAGGCCTCAGTTTCAGCGATTACTTCATCATTAGACTTGAATTTCTTTCCAGCAAGCATTCTCTTGAGATCTGAAAGCAGGAAAAAGTCCCTGTTTGTTGGCTAAATCTGGAGAATACGGTGGGTTGGTAAGCAATTTGAAGACAAATTCATTCAATTTTGCCATCAAGCTTTATTCAGCTAATCCGTGTAACATTGGAGGACAACACCAACGCAAATAATAAATACCATCAATGTGCCACTGTTGTATAAAACCCAAAGCATCAAAAAAACAATTAACAATCTATACTAAATATAGATATATATATATAAAAAAGGAGTTTATGTTTGTAAGGCCGCAATAGACTCCTAAACTACTCATCCGATTACCATGAAAATTTGTGTATAGAAGTTTTTTGGTACGGTGCGTGTTTGTGGGCTATCAATTTTGATCCACCTTGAACACCAGAGGGCGCTGTAGTACAAAATTTTTACAAAACTGCCTAAAACTCATAAACTGGTAATGCGATTAGAATGAAAAATGGTATACAGTGGGTTTCATGTACGTTTAGTGTTCTGTTGCTATTGTTTTTGACCTATCTTGAACACCAGAGGGCGCTATAGTACAAATTTTTTACAAAACCACCTAAAACTCTCAAACCGCTCATGCGATTAGAATAAAAATTGGTATATAGTAGTTTTCAGGTACGATGAGGTTTTTTTTTATCTTTTTTGACCCACCTTGGACACCAGATGGTGCTGTAGTACAAATTTTTTACAAAATCGCATATTTTTAGTTGTTTTCTTAGGTTACATATTCAGATATTTACAAAATACAAAATATTTCTTAAATTAAGTAAAATTAAAAAAATTTCCGTTATTTTGACATCAAAAACATGAACATATCTTGAAAACTATGAACAATTTTACTACAACGATATATATAATGCAACATCGTTGCTCAAAAATGAAAAAAAAAAACAATCAGAAATTTAATTTTGTGACGTTCGATTCAAATATCTCCGCTGCTTTTTTATACATTTAGTTTGTATGCTCACTGTCGGAAACTATACTAAAACTGGGTAATGTCCATCTACTAGAAAACTGGGATGGGTATTATATAAGGGGGTGTGGCTCCGCCCATACAATTTGTATTATCGAATAGCTTTGAAAGTAAAAGTAGCAGTACTTACATACAAACTCAAAATGGAGTTACTATTTGGTGATCTCCTGCTACTGGGAAACTGTAACGGGCAGTGGAAATGACAGTGGTGTCAAAATATGAGTCTAAAAAAAGTTTTGAATACACCTATTATGTTCCCATATAAATGCAGGGTGCAGCAACGCGCGCCGGGAATAAGGCTAGTTTCAAATAAAAAAAATTAAAAAATGCATTTTTTTTTTTAATTTTGACGAAAATGGATAAAAGTGACTCATCAACCATTATTTTTTGCGTAAGAAAAAACCATCACCGAAACCAAGAAAAGGCTTGATAAATACGATGAGGACTCTGCATCATCAATTTCACTGGTTCACTCAATTCCGTTGTGGTCGTACCACCACAAGTGACGCTGACCTTTTCACCCAAAACAGGTTCTCACACCAGAAATGGTCGATAAAATCCATGGAATAATATTGGATCTAAAATTCCGCACAGAAATAGATTTTTACACTTTTGATTAACAAAACGAAAAAACAGCTGTTAATCCTCATCATATTTGATTCGCCATTTTGAATTTCGAAGTTCTGATGCCGAAATCGTAATCAGCAATCACAAAAACTATCAGTTTTTTATTACCTACGACTTTGGAATGAAAGTACCTACAGAAGTAGAAATGAGCCCCTCAAAGTGGTAACCCGAATCACCCTGTGGAATCTGACTAATGATAAGTTTTTAATTTGTACATTTTAACTAATCAACATATTCTTTTAACAGAACTGTTTGATTATAACAAAGAAAAAAAAAAAGATACAGTAGTTTCGACTATGTCGTACCACAAGACGTAGAATTAGTCAATTCACTTTTGATGGCATCTTTTTTAAAAACTATTTAGCAAAATATTTATTCCATACACATGAGCATATGACCTTTAAAAGAGTGCCGGAGAGGGTTAATATGTATGACCGACCCCCATTACTTTTGCAAAAGGAACATTTTTGCCTTTGACACCTATTCCCTCCCACCACTCCTTAGGGGGGCTCCCTTACAAATATTATGGTGTTTGTATATTTATTCCATACACCTTAGCATATGACCTTTAAGAGAGTGCCGGAAAGGGTTCATGGGTATGACTGACCCCCATTACTTTTGCAAAAGGAATATTTTTGCCTTGGACACCTATTCCCTCCGACCACTCCTTAGGGTGGCTCCCATACAAATTTTATGGTTTTTGTATATTTATTCCATACACCTGAGCATATAACCTTCATGAGAGTGCCGGAGAGGGTTATTATATATGACCGACCCCCATTACTTTTGCAAAAGAAACATTTTTTCCTTTGACACCTTTTCCCTCCGACCACTCCTTAGGGGGGCTTCCATACAAATTTTATGGTTTTTGTGCCGGAAAGGGTTAATATGTATCACTGACCCCCCATTACTTTTGCAAAAGGAGCATTTTTTCCTTTAACACCTATTCCCTCCGACCACTCCTTAGGGGGGCTCCCATACAAATTTTATGGTTTTTGTATATTTATTCCATACACCTGAGCATATGACCTTTAAGAGAGTGCCGGTGAGGGTTAATATGTATGACCGACCCCCATTACTTTTGCAAAAGAAACATTTTTACCTTTGACACCTATTCCCTCCGACCACTCCTTAGGGGGCTCCCTTACAAATATTATGGTGTTTGTATATTTATTCCATGCACCTTAGCATATGACCTTTAAGAGAGTGCCGGAAAGGGTTCATAGGTATGATCAACCCCCATTACTTTTGCAAAAGGAATATTTTTGCCTTCGACACCTATTCCCTCCGACCACTCCTTAGGGTGGCTCCCATACAAATTTTATGGTTTTTGTATATTTATTCCATACACCTGAGCATATAACCTTCATGAGAGTGCCGGAGAGGGTTAATATGTATGACCGACCCCCATTACTTTTGCAAAAGAAACATTTTTACCTTTGACACCTATTCCCTCCGACCACTCCTTAGGGGGCTCCCTTACAAATATTATGGTGTTTGTATATTTATTCCATGCACCTTAGCATATGACCTTTAAGAGAGTGCCGGAAAGGGTTCATAGGTATGATCAACCCCCATTACTTTTGCAAAAATAACATTTTTGCCTTTGACACCTATTCCCTCCGACCACTCCTTAGGGGGGCTCCCATACAAATTTTATGGTTTTGTCGTTAAAACCGGAAACTGTCGATAAATAGGTAGCAAGTTTAAGCAAACAAAAACATCAAATGTTGGCTTTATATTTCATGTAATTGTGTTAAATTTATATAAGTTAGAGAGTTCTAATAAGAGTTTTTGTCGCATTGAGGATCAAGTAAACCAACAAGTGCTAACATCAACATTGTACGATCAGTACTTTAGGCCCACCAAAGGCTTAAAAAGTTATATAAATACCGACACCTGATCACTATCAACCACCCTACTTACCTCCGAGAATGACGTATTCTACGTCAAAAAGTAAAAACGTGTTTTACGGCTTAATGAAAATTTTGGTGAACTTGTCAAATAGTCAAAAAATTTTTTTTAATTTTTTATTTTTCAGCATGAATGAAAATTTAATCTACTTTCGGCTTGTTCTCTTTACTTTTTGTTATGTCTTTATGATAGAGAAGAGTTTTGACCGGTTTACGTATTCTCTTCAGTGCATTGCGTCTTATAGCCCTAACAAATGCGCGCGACAAGCGACGAGCGACGAGCAGTATGTGGACACACATACTCTGTCGTTGCAGAGAAATGTGGATCGACTTGATTATAATAAACCCGACAGCAGCAAAGTTCAAACATTCAAACTTCAACAAAAAATAATGACTGAGTTCAGCCGACTCAACAATTGCCGTTTAGAATAACAACACAGTCAGAGCTGAAAAAGAAATCCATTCAATTTGATTTTATTTTCGAAAAGGTGAATGAATGAATAACGCAATACAAATCCAATCAATGAATTCAAAACTCATGCATAAATGAAAATGTAATTTAACATTTAATTTTAAAAAATTGATTAAATATTTGTTTCATTTATTAATGAATGAAATAATCAATAATGAATAAGAAATTAGTAATGAATAACAAATGAATAATGAATAAAAAATTAATAATGAATAAAATATGAATAATATAAAAAAAAATAATAATTGAAAGTTTTTAAATTCTTTGTGAATGGCATTCTATATGAAAAAATTGATTCATTTTTCTTAACAACAGAAATAAATAATTAATCAAGTTTTTAAAATAAAATGTAAGTTAAAAATTTTTTTATAAATCAATTTTGCATTCATTTATTGATTCTTATGTTATTATTCAGTTGTACTTAAAATTATGAATATAAATGCAGATTTTACAGATCTGAATACAGTTCAAGCAAAACATCCCTCACTAAGGTATCGCTACCATAAATTTCACAACAGTTCAGTTTGCTGAATGCAACCAGACATAACAAATGTAAACAATGGCAGAAACTTGTTTTTATTGCATGTCAAATTAGAACTAAATTCTAAAGCCGACTGCAACGTCGGGCGACAATGTTGAGCGACAAGTCTACAAAATTCGACCCATTAGAAATATATGTAAATGAAATATATGTGACAATTGGCGCTTGCTGCTCGTCGCGCGCATTGTGTTCGGGCTATTACGTAGCACACCTACTCCAGTGCCCGCTTACTGTGTAAGGTAGATGTCGTTAGTGTTTTAGCAGCCATGCTTAAACATATTCGTACATATGTAACACAGAGTTATTTACAAACGTCAGATGCTTCGTAGTTATTAATTTAAATGTGATCTCTATTCAATTACTTATTAAGACAAAAATCACGTACCTAAGTGTTCTTGAAAAATTTCTCCAGTGCCTTTAAAATATAGCCTTTTTTCAATGAAATGTTTGCAAATGACAGTGTTTTTGCTCCCAAGTGGAGAGCTTTTATATCGATTTTTTCGAATAATTTTTGCATATTTTCAAATAATTTTATTTCGCGTATTTATTTTTGTTTTTACTTTATTTTGCTCATTTGCTTCATCAACTTCAGAAAAAAAAAAAAAAAACAAAAATAGTTTGAAAATTCTTTTTTTTTAAAAAAAATAAAAGTTAGAACTTTCGAATTCGAAGATGCACATGAATTAAGGCTATGCCTAAAACTATGATATGATCTAGGTTAACCTTGGTACAGTTTGTATCAAACTTTCTCGGCATATTGGCAGGATAAGTAGAACCTAAGTAGCTTGAGTGGATCACAGTGTAAAGTCATACAAAGGCTACTGATGAGTTGGTGTAGCGGCCAATGAAACAGTCTGTATAGTCAAGATGTGTGATTTGCTCTATACAGAGCCGTGGTTGTTGTTGTTGGTTGTTGCCTTCTTTGTTCTTCATGTTGTCTTGTTGTCAACATGATTGGCCTGGAGCTCAAAAATTTGTTTTCAATATAAAAGTTAGAACCTTAACAATTACTGAGTCAAAAATTACTTCACTAAAATAACTTCAAAATTAGCTAAACACTATAATTTTTTCAAAAATCCATTATATAATGGTAACTGCTTAAGGCTTAATTCCAACATAATATCTGTACCATACAAAATAATATATTACGTGCTGGATATATCCTCAAATTACCTAAATTTAGATTTTGTTTACAAAACTTTTTATACAAGAATAATCAAGGAACTCAATTTTTTTAAAATTTTATGATTGCTTTTTTGCTCTTTAAGTTTGAAGCAAAGTACACACACATGTTTCTGAGTGTTTAACTATGGAACCGCTGTCAGTAACTCTGGCCTTAGGTATTTATGTCTGACAGCCAAAATGCACAAATATTCATAACAAAAAGAATTCTCTGGGGATGTACTTAAAATAAAACAGCAGAAAAATAAAAACTAAAGAAAAACAGAAGAAAATTCCAAGTTAACCCTATTTGTCCCACAATTATTTTTGTGGATTTTTTCGATTTTTTTGCATAAATTAAGGTCAATTGGCCTTAGAAAGAATAAATTTGTTTAAATTTTCAATATTCTGATCTCAGTTTTTTTGGAAAAGCATGGTCCCATATGGGACCGCTGGGCACAACTGTGCATTTTACTTTTCAAGAGCAAAACATAATAAGGTTTGGGTATTTTTATATTTTTTATTAAAATTAAGTAAAAATAGTATAAATAACTATTTAATATGAATAATTTTTTAATTTCAGTTTAAATATTTAATTACAGTTTTTTTAAAATTATTTTTTAAAAATATGCACTCTGCTATTGCGGTACCATATGGAGCCGCTGGGCACAACTGCATATTTCATTTTTCAAAGTCAAATACGCAGTTGTGCCCAGCGGCTCCATATGGGACCAGCTAAGAAAATCTTTGAATTTTTTAAACTAAAAGAAAAAAAATATAAAAAAGTTTATTTTGGCAGAATATGTCATTTTTTTCTGATTCGAAATATATAAATATTTATGGGAAAAAACTTTCGTAATAAATAAAAAAAATCATTTTTCATTACCATGTTTGCAAAAACAGCAATTTTCAGCAATTTTTTTTTTAATGGTTTTTAGTACGAGTGTGGTGAAAAAGTTATGCAACCTAGGAAGAAAAAAGTTACTAAATCTAAATAATAGATATTTTAGTAAGATATTGACGTCTTTAAAGTAATAAAATAACATTCTCCAGACTTTAAACAATACAAAGTTTACGAGCATCTTTTGTGGCTCCATATGGAGCCGCTGGGACAATTCGGGTTAAAATACAAAAAAAAAAAAAAAAAAACTAATACAATTGCTGAAGAGCTAAAGACAAACTAAGAGATATCTGAGAAACTTAGTGAATAAGAAGAGATGAAAAGTAAATTAACAAAAGAGAACCGTAAAATGTCAAGCAAATATCAGGCTTTAGTGAGTTGAGAGTTTTCTGCGCAATTTTTTGCTCCATCTCTGACAAGTCTCGCCAATCTTACTATCTAACGCAGTTCTCTCGCAGAAGCTTGCGCTTACGCTCTGAGCGTCACTGCACATCAGGTTTTTGGAACAGAATTGACATTAATATGTTTCGTGGTGTATTCAGGGCTTTCTTCGTTTTGTTTCCTTTCCACATTCTAGCACTCTTCAGAAGTTGGAACACAAATATTGGCTCACTAGAAAGAAATGCTAGTCAATGTTCCAAGGATTTAAATTGTGACATCCTTGGTTTTGTACATGTAGAATGATATTATTTTATTATTTGCTCTTTTTTTATTATTTTTCTTTGTGTTTTTTTGTATTCTAATACTAGGCAAATGTTACCGCGCCCAATGCTGCGCTTCCTTATTGCCGGAAACATGCCGCCATCTTTTTTGTTGTCTATAATTTTTGACTTATGGCAAAATTGTGCTGGAAATAAGTGTTGTAAGAAAACAGATAACAAGGATATTAATAAGAAAAGCAACAATACATGAATTGCTGCAATATTTACGCTTACGAATTATGCCAGACAGTGACTGTATAAAATTTTGACAATTTTGTTTTTGGTTTTGTTTTTGTTGTATGTTTTTGTTTTATTACACATCACACACAAAGTGGAATGTCAAATGTACATTTTGCGAGCTTATCATGCTGCGTCACGTGAAACGGATTAAGAACAGACTTGGTCGTTGTCGTTGGCGTAGTGCGTGGTGGGACATTGTGTGTGGTTACGTGTGTGCAAAGCAATTCCAATAACTATGCAGATAAAAGCTTGTTTGTTTTTTTGCAATTGAATATTTCATCAATGAACTTTCGACAGATGGCGCAGATTTGCATATTGCTGAGTGGAACAGGGTGTGCTGATGAATTGATGATGAAATAAATCAAACGGATTTGGTGACGAGATCGAATAAATTCAGGGATTTGTCAGAATTTTTTTTTTTTATTTTTAATAAATTTGCTTTACTGCTTAATAAATATGATAAACTGCATTTGGGGGTCGACATCAGAAGCGCTCAATGGTTTTATTCGGAGACTGCTTGTTTAGTTGAACAAAATGTCAAAAAAGTCGCTTTGGACAATACACTCGAACTGTTTTGATTGAGTTATTCTTTCTTCTTCTTAATAATAATCAAAGCGACGAATAGCTATGAGCTGTTCCCAAAATGAAATTGATAGAGTTTTTGAGAATTTTGGTTCCTCACAAAGAGACTTTTAAAAAAACTTGATTGAAAGATGCGTTTTAAGAAATTTCAATCTTATAAAGTAACTTTAAATATATTTTTAAGGAATTTAATTTTTCTCAATTTTTTATGTAACTGAGACCTCTGACCAGAATTTATTGGTTGTAGATCATTGATGCTCAAACGCGCACAAATGTGCAGATAAGCTTTTGTGCTTTCATACGTAATTATATAAAGCTCACGCATACAAGAAATCACCCCAGTTCGCTCTGGCATTTCAAGCAGTTAGGTCTGCACTGCTCATTTTTATCAATGCACGGAAAAAATGTAAAATTGAACTATGAAACATGTTTTTAGTTAGAAAAAAAATAAATTTTTGAAGTGAAGCTTCTTTACCCGCGATGGTACAACTTATAAATTATAGGTTGTACAACCTATACAGGAGTATAGGAGGATTATAGGAGTACAACCTATAAATCAATCCGCCGATGAAACACTTCGCCGTGAAAAGCTTCGGCGTGTTTTTCACATAGTGTTACGCAAAATTAAATAATTATAATAAAGTATGGTCACAGTAGCTCTTCAACTGCATGGTTCATACATCGAGTAATTATAATATTACCCAAAAAGCATTCGAAGCATTTGAAGCATGTCTTTGATATTAATATTGAAGACATCAACCTTAAACAAAAAGACAAACACTGACTGCTGCTAAGTAACAGAGTTGTAATGAACAACAATTTAAAGTATATTTCAAAATTTTGTGCAGTCATTTCAAAAAATCGAAACGAGTACTGTACAACATTCGTCTGGTTGTACACCCTTTAATTAACTGCATGCCTGTTTAAAAAACAGTGTGTTCACCAAGAAATAAAGAGTACACAGAGTATATTTCTATATTGCATTTATTTTCCTTATATCTTCATGTGTTTGATACAAAATTTTACACATCACACAGTTTTATGACACCTATTAACCCTTTTCAGTCCTTCCTTAAAGCCCACTGCCCAGGTGTAGGGAATAAAAATTGGCATGTGCCAGCAACACAGCTGTGTGGTGCTTTGAGTCTTATGTTTGAGGATAGTAATAGTAATAAAACTGGACAAATGATTTCTATTTTTCAGCGTAAAATAAAAATTGAGAAAAAACCTCAGAACAGAAAAATAAAATTAAAATAAAAATCGTAAGATAATTTTTATTGTTGAAAAATGTTAATTAAACTCTTAGTTTTTGGATATCGCTTATAATAATTACGACTCCTGATTAAAGCAGATTTAATTTACTCTTTCCATTATATGAAATGGAACTTTTTAAGAAAGACTATATTAAAGAGTAAATCAATTAACAACTTAAAAATCTACTTTTTTGGGTTAAAGTTTCACTTCTACCGTGCGTGGTGGACACAAACATTTTGTTTTTTAACGTAGAATACGTTATACGGGAGTGTTAATCTGGAGCACAAAATTTTGAGAAAATGTTTGTCACTTTCATTATAAGTTTTTAATACTTTATGCATGCATTGAAGAAAATTCAAGTATGGTCGTAACATATTTAATATGTCTTCTTTTGATTTGTATTTAAATAATCATATTGCTACATATAATTTTTTGATTCTATAAGAAAATCAAAATTAAACTCCTTCAAATTTTGTATTAATTTTCATATGCTTTGTATTTTATGTATTATAACATCATGTGTAAGAGCAGTACGATATCTGTGTGTTCATCACAGAACCAGTGTGAGAAACGTACACACATATTCCATACAAGCAAGCAGCAACAGCATCGCACACGTACACACATATTCCGACAAGCAGCAACAGCATCGCACTCTGTTCTCTTGCAGTTGCAACCTCAGTTCTTATAATTCTCATTTCGTTTTTGTTGCAAGAGTTGTATAAGAGGGATATTTGGCCGTACGTATTAGCCTGCTCAAATAATGCAATTTTGTGGGGTAGAGTGACAACTCGACATTTTCCCACGAATATGTCGTACCGATTGTCATTCGCCTGCATATTTTGCCTTATAATTTTGCTTTATTATTGCCATTAGCATGGTTACTTAATTTTCTTTTTCGTTCTTTAGTTTATACTATTTTTGACATATGGTGTCATAATATTGCACCGACTGTCAAAATGAATATAATATTAAGGAACGAAAAAAGAAAATAAAGCAACCATGCTAATGGCATTAATGGACGCAGCTTGTGAGAAATATTTGAATATATTGTTTTTTAATTTCAATATTTTTTTTTATAAAATTCCTTTAAATGTGATTTTTTTATTTTCAAATAGTAAATTTTTCAAAGATATTTAAAAAATTCGTTCAAAGGTTTAATATATTTTTTTATTACTTCTGTTTAAATATTTTAATATTTTTTTATATTAAAAAAGTTATTAAATGAATTTTTTTTTTTTGTTTTTTCTTAAAATATACATTTTTTATTTTTTTTTTAATCAATTTTTAGTAAATAATTTGTAATTTTTATAAATTTCAAGCGAAGAACTTATTTGTTTTCAGTCATTTTGTTTTTGTTTTTTTTTATTATTTAAGCTTAGGTAATATCGCGAAGGCGCGGGTTCAATTCCGGCGGCTGGGATGATTTTTTTTTCAATTTCGCATTATTTATTATTTTTTTTTAAACAATTTTTTAATAAATAATTCTATTAATAAAATTTTGAGCAAAAAATTTACTTCTTTGCAGTCATTTTATTTTGTTTTATTATTTAAGCTTAGGAAGTTAATATGTATTGTCTGTGCATATGTTTAGAGTACATTTTATTTTAATTTTTTACCATTTCTTACATAATTTAATTAATTTTATACATTTTGTCAGTTTTTTTTTAATAATACTTACTTTTAAATGAAATAATTTTTTTTTAAATACTGCAACCATTTGAGGAAAAAAAATTATAATTCAATTAAACATCCATGCGAAATCATCATAAAAATTAAAAATAAAATTTACTCTAAGCATATGCACATATATATTAACCACCTAAGCTTAAATAATAAAACAAAATAAAATGATTGCAAAGAAGTAAATTATTTGCTCAAAATTTTATTTATAGAATTATTTATTAAAAAATTGTTTAAAAAAAATAATAAATAATGCGAAATTGAAAAAAAATCATGCCAGCCGCCGGAATTGAACCCGCGCCTTTGCGATATTACCTAAGCTTAAATAATAAAAAAAACAAAAACAAAATGACTGAAAACAAATAAGTTCTTCGCTTGAAATTTATAAAAATTACAAATTATTTACTAAAAATTGATTAAAAAAAATAATAAAAAAATGTATATTTTAAGAAAAAAAAAATCATGCCAGCCGCCGGAATTGAACCCGCGCCTTTGCGATATTACCTAAGCTTAAATAATAAAAAAAACAAAAACAAAATGATTGAAAACAAATAAGTTCTTCGCTTGAAATTTATAAAAATTAAAAATTATTTACTAAAAATTGATTAAAAAAAATAATAAAAAATGTATATTTTAAGAAAAAAAAAAATCATGCCAGCCGCCGGAATTGAACCCACGCCTCCGCAATCATATCCAATGAAATTGAATTTTGCGAAAAAATGCCAGCTTCATAGAAATTAAACAAAATTGCGAAAGAGTGCATTGTTGCAAATTTTCGCTATTTTTGTTGATAGAAATGGCAATTACAAACACAATCACAAAATTTATATGATTTGTGATCTTCGCAACAGGAAGAAAACCTGTTTTTCTGAGTAGCGCAACATGTTTCACGATTTTATCAAAAACACAACATGTTTCACTTCTCGATGGCCCGTCAGGTTCGCTCACGAAATTCTGTTAAAATAACATTTTGGAGGTCTTCTCTTTTTATGTTTTTGTCATAAGCAGAAAATAAAAAAATGTTTATGAATAACAATGTTAGCAAGGTTGCATAGAAGCTGCGTAAAGCCTTAAACAGTGCGTAACTAAACAAGTGTTTAAAGGTTGTTTAAGGAAATCTATTGAATAAGGCTGTTAATGACTAACGTATTCTACGTCTGACCTATGCGCCCGTGTTATCTAACACAGGCTTGGGCTTTTTTTTTCGAAGGTTTTCTTTTTTTTGACGTAGAATTACGCCATTCTCGGAGGTTAGTAGAGCGGTTGATAGTGATCAAGCGGCGGTTGATAGCGTTTTTTGGTCACACTTTGAGCCTTTGGTGTGCCTAAAGTACTGATCGTACAATGTTGATGTAATCACTTGTTGGTCTGCTTGATCCTCACTGGGAGAAAAATTCATGTTTGAACTCTCTAACTTATATAAATTTTACACAATTACATGAAATATAAAGCCAACATTTGATGTTTCTATTTGCTTTGCACATGGTTCTTGCTTAAGGTTGCTACCTATTTATCGACTGCATTGGTTCTTGTATATAATAGAATATATGTATGTATTGGGTGTTGCTGATTAAAGCAAGAGGGCGCTGCCAATTAAAAAAAAATATATAAAACCAGCATAGTGTTTTGTTTAAAGCTTAGTATGCTGTCGAAACGAAAATTCCGCGGCATATAATTCCACACAGTGTAGAGTAAAAATTTTTGTGTGGAGAAAAAAGCAACTACAGTACAACCTTCTTTAATGCAACTAGATATATTTCCCTTATTGCCAAAGAGTGGTTTTGAATCCATACCGATCATTCTTACAGGAGATTTCAACTTAGATATATCACAACTGGAAAATGAGAAGTTTTTATGTTTTATGAATATAAATTACAACTTGAACCTCTTGTCTGAAATATCTTCAACAACATTGGGAAGTTCCTGTACCGAAATGATATTTGTAAGATATATTGACAATATAAGCTGTCACAAAAATATTTCCTACTTTTCCTATCATTAGCCAATTTTAATAAAAATTTTCAATAATGATAATTAAATTTCATCTTGTACTGTTTAAAAAGCCTTTAGTACTTAAAATGGTGTATAATAAATTGTACTATCTTTTGACAAATAAATTATTAATATATGATATGGAAAAAATTCAAAAATTGTACCAAATTTTTCTGTTTAAGTATCAATAAAAAGTGTATAACTCGATTGGTTCTAATTTAAGTATAATTTAATTCTACGTCTTGCGTAACGACATTGTCGAAACTGCTGTATCGTTTTTAGCTGGTCACTTTAATTTTTTCGCTATAGCCACAAAATCTTTCCTTGCTTAATATGTTAGGTATCAGAGATCTGCATGAATGGATTCATTTGCTGTTTCAAGTTCCTTTAATTTTTCAACTCCCTGCAAGTCGAGGCAGGCAAGCAACAAGTTTACGCGAATCATAGGCAGCAAAAATCAAGTCACCAAATGTAGAAAACTTGAAATGTAGAAACTTGATATGTAGAAAACTTGAAATGCAGAAACTTGAAATGTAGGGAAAAAGCAATTATTTTGCCTACAAATCGTTTATTTTCAAGTCTGTTTACGAAGTTCGTGGAATTAACTTCGTGTCGTCAATGCAAACTTCGTTTCTCGAGTTGAGAAAATAGTTTGACTTTAAAAAATTGTCGACCACAACAATAGCTTTTGTCTCATTTACTCTTTCGTGTATACGGAAAAAGACAAAGTGTTGCTTCACACTCGTGTGTACTACGCGGTCGACACTGCTTTAAAGCATTAGATTGAAGTATGTTTGTTTGTTTTGTTGTTGTTGTTGTTGTTGTTGTTGTTGTTGTTGTTGTTGTTTATTTTTTATTTTGTCGCTTTGTATAGAAAAGTATAAGTAGACGCTCGTCAGTGGTTTTCTGCGGCAGCGCAGTCGCATAGACTTGAAAACAGACTTGAAAAGTAGAAAGCTTGTTTTTTCTATCAATTAATGTAGGGTAGAAAACAAATAGAATCAAGTCTGACTTGTGATTCGTTTTTCAGAAGCAAGTCGAGGCTTGTAGGATAGAAACATATAAAGTTTCTACAAGTCAAGTTGAAGCTTGATTATTTTCAAGTTACTTTATTTTCAATTGACTTGTTGCAGATCTCTGTTAGGTATCATAAATAATGATCCTTCTCCGCCCCTTTTATTTTCTTTTGTCATTTTAAAGATATTAGATCACGTTAAGATCAGAAAAATGATTAGCTTGGCCATCCTGAAGCTAAGCTGTATACAATATTAGAGAAAACTCCCTCTATATTGGTAATTAGTCTTAAAATTAAAATTAATTTTTTTTTTTTTTTTTTTCTGAAAGTAAAATATTACAGATTTAGAAAAAAAAAGTTGAATAGAGCTTTAGCAACAAAGGCCTTCCGCTTCAGACTAATATAAATTTCGTATAATAATCCTAAAATTTTTAAAAATTCATTGAATATCTTGATATTTTCTATAGATACATTTGTGAGTAAATTAATGATGTCGTGGTTAAAACCTTTTTGTTGTTTTATATCTGCAATTGCTGAACATGATTCGATTATGTGTTGCACTGTGATTTCTTCCATATGACAAAAGCGGCAAAATGGTGTTAAATCTCTGCTGAACAGATGCTGGTGTGTGAGTCTTGTGTGGTCTAGACGAAAACGGATGTAGTTTAGGGTTTCTCTTCTTCGTATCGACGTTGGGAAGCTTGGTGCTAAACCATTTGTGTTGAAGTTTTTGTAGCGGTGTTCGTAAGTTCTCCAGTTAAGTCGAATGATCTCTGAGTAGTAGTTGGTGACAGCTTGTTTAATATCTTTCTTGTTGTGAGTATTTTGTATAAGCAAAGGCAATCTTGTTGCTAGATCGGCAGCTTCGTCGGCAGCCGTATTTCCACTAATTCCAATGTGACTAGGTATCCAACAGATTTTAATTTTTGCGTTATTTATCAATAAGTCTCTTATTGAAGAGATTGTTATTTCACTGTTGTTGCAGTTTGATACGGCTTTTAGTACCGATAGTGAATCAGTGAATATTAGGTATTTGCTTTTTGTCTTTTTTGCGAATTGGGTTGCAAATAGGTGATTAGTCTTAATTGTCTAGTTTCTATGGAGTACAAATTAAAAATAGTTCTATGTTTCAAGTAGCACTGATTGGGATCTAATGGCTATCTTCATTTTTCAGCAATTACTATAAATTACCCGTTCAAACCATAACAAATAGTTTTTAAAATAGTTTTCCTGTCATTGACTTTCGTTCAAGAATGGAAAAAAAAACAAAAAACACTCTAAAGCCGATAAGACGCAATTAGTATCAAAACCCAAAGCATGCAAACGCAGGAAGAAGAAACCACAAAACTTTGTTGGTAAAACATAGACCCATCTTAGAATAAATAAATGCTGCATTTCACTGCGGTTCACAATAAATTGACGTCAATTCTAGGACATTTTATTTTTGTAATTCTTAGCCGGTCTTGATATTATATAGGAAGACCTTTTGGTATAAGCCTGGGCAGGAAAAACAAATTTCCTTTTGA
Organism: Pherbina coryleti; assembly: GCA_943735915.1. Lineage (NCBI taxonomy): Eukaryota > Metazoa > Arthropoda > Insecta > Diptera > Sciomyzidae > Pherbina > Pherbina coryleti. Next base: position 112,064,915 of record OX030952.1, read on the forward strand.
AGCAATTCGATTTTCTTTTGGCAATATCAACAAAACGAGCAACAAAAACAAAAATAAATAGAAAAAAAAAAAAAAACGCTGATGGAACTGTGAAGAAAGGCCTATCGTTACGCAACCACAATACGTTTTTTGTCTCAATGAGTGTGTGTTTGTAAGTATGTGTCTGTGTGTGTGTGTGTGTGAGTGTGTATATTTGGGTAGATTTTGACGCAATTGCTTGTGCTACATTTGCATTTCTATGTGTAAGTATATTTGCGCATAAACACGCATACATACATGCTAATGCACAAGCACACACGTACACAACCAAACACTTCAATTCAAACACTAATAGTTTTTTTATACATTTGTGGTTCTCGGCTTCCTGCAGGAAATTGAAGAAGTGCAAAATAAACTTGGCACAAAAAAACAAAAAAAAAAAACAACAATTGCCACACATGCAAAAAAAAAATATGTAAACAACAATAAAAAACATTCACATGGAAATTGAGTGATGAAAGTCAATATAAGACAACAACACAAAAGAAAACAAAAAAAAAAAATGTGAAACTTGATATCACACGTTCCATGCCTACTGATGACCTAATCTGCCATGTGCGGGTCTTAAAATTAAAGCGATTCTTAAATTTAAATTGATTTTGCACAAAGTGACATTTTCAGAACCTGACAAAAATATTCATTGTGCAAATTAACTCAAATCTTCAGAAGAGTTTCTAAAGTCCTGCAACTATTCTGCAAACTTTCGCAATTAAAAATTAATTTCTTTTTGTGGAATACTGTAAAGATCTGTGAAACAGTTCTGCAAAAAGAAAATAAAAGTAAAAGTTAGAAAAAAAAACCGTTATGCAGGCAAAGCAGCAGAGTGGCATAAAAAACTTTGCCACACCTACTCATCTAGTTCGCTGACTCATAACTATGCACTGTTGAAGCTTAGTTACTGACACCAGCGCACACATACAAACACATACAAACACACACACACAAATACACTCTTTTACTTATATCCCCACACAATTTAGACAAATATCCTTTTATAATTGTGTTTTTATCTGTGTGTGTTTTTTTTTTCTTAATTACATGCATTTCCTAATTGCAAAGCTGCAGCAGAGGAAAATGACATAGGGAAGAGGATAATATAAAATAAAATAATTAAGATAAGAGAATAGAAAATAAAAAAAGAAAATAAAAAAGTAAAGTAATTATATGGCGGGCATAAAGTGTGGCTTGCAACAGCTATTTTCATTTTAGTCCTAATAAAATGGCTTCAATGAACAATAATTTGAGGCAATTCAGTTTTTATTAATAACATAAAATAATGGCGTCCGTGGCGTAGTTGGTTACAGTGCGTGGCCGCTATGTCAACGAACTTTGGAGACCCAGGTTCGAACCCCAGCAGCGACAGAAAATTATTTGAATTAAAATAATTTTTCTATACGGCCGCCACCTCTCTGCAGACAATGGCAAACCTCAGAGAGTAATCAAAATGCCATGTAAAGCTTCTTGAGAATAAGAACATTCCGTTCATCGCCGTTCGGAGTCGGCGTTAAGCCTGTAGGTCCATTTCTCGGTCAATTGTGTACAAACTTAACAACACGCACAACACAATTGATCATAAGAAGCTAGGTCAAAGTCCTTTCAAGGGTTGAAATGGCCAGTTATTTATTTTTTTTTTTTTTAAAAATAAACAAAAATAACAACTTTGCATCAAAATAAAAATTTTTTAAGATTTAGCCAAGAAGTACATAAAACTAATTAATTTTTTATTGAAATTATTTTAAATTGCTTTAATTACAAAATTTTAAACAAAAACTAAAAGTTTTTTAAACTTAAACTAAAGCAATTATAAATGGTATTTCAACAACAACTACAACATATTATCATTAAAATTTAAAATAAATTTAATACAATAAAATAAAGAGAACACCAAACAAATGTTAAATTCCCAGCACTTATTTTTTATCACTGAACGAAAATAAACATTACGTCATCAAAGCGCATCGTAGATGGCCTGACTCATCATTATGTAGTATTAATATTTGTGTAATTCAACGCAAACACCACGATTGCCTAAAAATTAACACAGTTGTTGATGTTGATGTTGATGTTGATTTTGATTTTGATGTTGATGTTGATGTTGATGTTGATGTTGATGTTGATGTTGATGTTGATGTTGATGTTGATGTTGATGTTGATGTTGATGTTGATGTTGATGTTGATGTTGATGTTGATGTTGATGTTGATGTTGATGTTGATGTTGATGTTGATGTTGATGTTGATGTTGATGTTGATGTTGATGCTGATGTTGATGTTGATGTTGATGTTGATGTTGATGTTGATGTTGATGTTGATGTTGATGTTGATGTTGATGTTGATGTTGATGTTGATGTTGATGTTGATGTTGATGTTGATGTTGATGTTGATGTTGATGTTGATGTTGATGTTGATGTTGATGTTGATGTTGATGTTGATGTTGATGTTGATGTTGATGTTGATGTTGATGTTGATGTTGATGTTGATGTTGATGTTGATGTTGATGTTGATGTTGATGTTGATGTTGATGTTGATGTTGATGTTGATGTTGATGTTGATGTTGATGTTGATGTTGATGTTGATGTTGATGTTGATGTTGATGTTGATGTTGATGTTGATGTTGATGTTGATGTTGATGTTGATGTTGATGTTGATGTTGATGTTGATGTTGATGTTGATGTTGATGTTGATGTTGATGTTGATGTTGATGTTGATGTTGATGTTGATGTTGATGTTGATGTTGATGTTGATGTTGATGTTGATGTTGATGTTGATGTTGATGTTGATGTTGATGTTGATGTTGATGTTGATGTTGATGTTGATGTTGATGTTGATGTTGATGTTGATGTTGATGTTGATGTTGATGTTGATGTTGATGTTGATGTTGATGTTGATGTTGATGTTGATGTTGATGTTGATGTTGATGTTGATGTTGATGTTGATGTTAATGTTGATGTTGATGTTGGCGTTGATGTCGATGTTGGTGTTGGTGTTGATTTTGCTTATTTTTTAATTTCCTACTCCATTGGTTATGCTTTTCCTTGGTGCGTTAACTTTGCCTCAGCTGCATGCAATTAATCCCGCAAAAGTGATGCATATGAGTCAAATTAGGCGGTTCCCTGAGGAGTCTCATGACTCCGTAAATTTTTTTGTTATTTTTATATGTGCCCAAAGTCCTCACCTTAATTTTCGTTCCTTAATATTTACCGTATTGTCATTAGTCACAGAGTTAAAATTTCATGCAACATTTTTTCATGGTTGTAGCATTTTTACTGCATTATGTGGTTGCCACCCTGAAATCATGATGATAAGATTTGGTTTTGAATTTTAGTTGTGAGGTGCAATAAAACATCTATGCTGCTGTAAAACAAAATTTACCGTACCACGTCTCTTGACTGAGTAATAATTCTATGCAACGATATTACATTTCTGTTACATAAGCTGCTTTCTTCACGATCTGACTTTGTCAGCATTTTTTTTTATTTTAATTGTAATTGGATAAAACCTTCATTTTCCTTTTTAAACATTTATCGTAGCTTATATACTCACCAAGTAAAAAGTCAATGCAACGCCATTTTATGAAAGTTACATTATCGATCTTTGAGCGGATTTCTCTGTGTCCCCATGATGTCAGAAAATTTTTGTCTAATATTGTTGTGAGGGCTTAGAACAGGCCTTTATTGGTGTTTTATAATTATAATCCTAGCACTAATACTCAGCGAGTTATAATTCCATGTAACAAATTTTCAGTTGCGTTGCTTAAACAGCTCCCTTTGAGTATTATTTTTATTTCAAATAATTTGCTAGGTCAAAGTCTTTCAGTGGATATAATAAAAAAAGCTCAAGCCTGTGTTAGATAACACGGGCGCATAGGTCAGACGTAGAATACGTTAGTCATTAACAGCCTTATTCAATAGATTTCCTTAAACAACCTTTAAACGCTTGTTTAGTTACGCACTGTTTAAGGCTTTACGCAGCTTCTATGCAACCTTGCTAACATTGTTATTCATAAACATTTTGTCATTTTCTGCTTATGATTGTAAGGTTTGTGTCTGAACTATAGAAAATCTCTACAAAAATTAAGAATTCCTATGGATTTACAATGGCCGCCGCATAAAAAATGCTGCAAAGGGCGCATATGGAGCATGTCTTTGATATTAAAAGAAAAGACAAACAAAAATCATGGTTGTATTTACGTAACCTTTAAACGCCAATTTCGGCGTTTAAGTTACGCAGCTCTTAAACAACTACGAAAAATGATTATGAATAACGTTTTCTTGTTTAAAGCCCGTTTAAAGTTACGCTGCCTCTAAAATGTGTTTATGAATAAGGCTGTAAGACATTGAGGATGTCTTAAAGACGTGGCCAACTGGGTAAGCACAATTTTGTTTCTCCGCTTCGCTTATCAATGTTGTGTATGTACACATCGTTCGCTACTTGGTCATTATACTTCTTCTCTTTCTCACACTGGTTCTGTGATGAACACACAGATAATCGTACTGCTCTTACACATGATGTTATAATACATAAAATACAAAGCATATGAAAATTAACACAAAATTTGAAGGAGTTAAATTTTGATTTACTTATAGAATCAAAAAAATTATATGTAGCAATATGATTATTTAAATACAAATCAAAAGAAGACATATTAAATATGTTACGACCATACTTGAATTTTCTTCAATGCATGCATAAAGTATTAAAAACTTATAATGAAAGTGGCAAACATTTTCTCAAAATTTTGTGCTCCAGATTAACACCCCCGTATAACGTATTCTACGTTAAAAGTGTTTTTTGTTTATTCCTAAAATTTGTTGAGAGTTTACATTACCTTTTAAGTTTATTCACGTAGGTTTGTCTTTTTTTCCAGTATTCTAAACAAACAAAACAGTTGCTTAACCTAGATATGCTTTAAACATTAAACAAATTAAGGAATTCTATAGACATCACCTAAATTAATTAATGAAGAAGTATTTCGATTAAAATTTTTCGCTATAATAAAATATTAAAAAACATTCATGCTGTGCAGAAATTCGAAGTTGTTGATAATGATTTAGCAAATTTTGCAATAAAAAACCTTCCGAACTACACCGATAACTTTTGGAAATATATTAGTTTTTCCACATTTCAAGCCCTCTGGGTTTAGTCTGAAAAAAACAGCTTAATTTGAAAATGATTTTGTAGATGTTGCTAAGGAATATTTTTGATATTATATTGTTTACCTCTATAGATCCCTTCTTCTTATATTTGAAATTTGTATTTGAAGCATTCTTATAACATATTTTATCAAAATCAATGAGGCTATTTACGATTCGGTGCAAATAGTCTAACAAAATTATGCAATAGCATCTATTTGCCATAAATTGTGAACATTCTTACTCGGGCTTACTTTGCAATAGGTTCACTTTGCATTGAGCACTTATATCAACTGCAGCCTCCAGTTTTGTCAAGAGATCTACTTATTTCTAAATCAACTATTTCCTTTAAATAAGCTTTGAATATTTCTTTTTAAGGCAGTGTTTGGCAGCTTTGTCCCACAAATACATTCTCATTTTGCTTTAACACTAGCGAGCTTTTAAGCTTTCACTGAAAGAAAATTACGTGTTATTTTGCAAAAAAACTTAAGCAAGTTGACTTGCTATTGCACACAGTTTATATTTCAAGTTTATTTATGGAATTCTCAAATTTTTGATAAGGCAAAAGAGAAAATCTTATAATAATAATTATAATAATAGAAAAGAGAAATTGATAAAAGTAAGAAAAAGAACACAAAAAAGATTCGGGCTAAGAAAAAATATATGAAGAGAATGGAAACGACTATGTAAAGACATGGATAAATTTAATGAGATAAATGCAGTCTTCTGATTTCTTTTAATTACTTATTTAAATTAAAAATGATAGATGAATATATAAAAGAAAATTATTTCAAATACAAACATAAGTGTTAAAATAAAGAAAAGTATTGAGAAATTAAATTACTTGATTAAAAAATAATGGTTAAATAAGTGAAAATTAAATTTTACATAAATTTAATAAAACAAAATTTTATCCAGTGTAAGAAGACGATCTGATAAAACTGAGCGCATAAGCAGACGAGCAGCATTGACGCTAACTGCTCGACGGAGAATTTCAAACTGAAGCTTTCGACGTGCTGTATGTGAGATATAAAAAAAAGTATAAAAAGAGCATTTTTGTAAAATGTATCAGCGTTGCATGAAATTGTTATTCACTGAGTATAGATGCTACGATAAAAGTTATGATTTGACAGTTAAGGCTAATTGTGTGACTTTATGAAAATAATAAAAAGAAAATGAAATATTAAAGATGATATTGTGACGCGAAGAGAGCTATGAGTAATTGCAAATTTATGGCATGGAATTATTTCTTACTAAGTAAATATAGTACGGTTAAAATATTTCACGACAATTAATGCTGGACCTTAGCCATCATGACAAAAATAGATAAAAAATTCATGACATCACGAGGCTCCGTAGAGAGCCGCCACAAGATCGAAAATGTAACATACATTCAACGGCGTTGTATGGAATTGTTACTCTGTGAGTATGTGCCCTATCGTCAGTATGATGAAACGCAAATTGGCCTTAGGACAAACGTAAAAAACTAAATTATAACGTCGTCAAGTCTCGTAGACAACAGCTTATGCAACAAAAAAAACAATATTGTTGCAGGAAATTATTATTAGTAAGAAGGAGGGCTACGTAAATTTTTATTTTACGACAGTAAAAATTAATTCTTTTAACTTGTAATGAAAATGAAAAAAAAAAATGTTGGTGTCATAAAACCACGGAATCCTGTTGGGCCTAATACAGTGAAAATGCAACAAAAATTAAAAAACGTTGCATGGAATTAGAACTTCGTGACAATTGACGCTACGGTAAATTTAATGAAACGACAGTAAAGCTGGGTTTTTCGGCCAATCGACAAAAATAAGAAAAAAAAAACTATTGGCGTCATGAGGGCACTCCGGAAACACCTTGAAGTAACCTACATGCAATAAATGCAATATTAAAAAACAAAAAAACAAAAACATATAAAAAAAAATTAAATTTAATTAAAATGAAAGTATTAAACAAGGATTTGAGTAATAAAGATTATGACAAGCAATAGAAAAAGGTCAAGGGAAGGCAAGGCTTTGGAAAATATTAAGACCAGTAATAATATGATGAGTAGAACAGAGGTATGTACAAAGATTAGAGCATAGAATAAGGACAAGGATAAGGACAAGAGTTCAGACAAGAATCCGGAAAGAGCTATGACAAGAAACTGGGACAAGGTTAAGGAAAAACATTTAAACACATCCAAAACAGTATGTTGGACAGGATTGTGAAATCCAGATAAGGACAAAGAATAGAACAAGAACTCGAAATACTAAGAATAAGCTTTAAAACAAAGAATGGAAAAAGAAGTGGCATAAGGATTAGGACAGGGCTTTGAACAAGAATAAGATCAGGAATTTGGACATAAATTAAAACAAGAGTTAAGGCAAAAAGTAGGACAATTGTTAGGATAAATAGAATAACTAGAATAGAGATAAAAATGAGCATGAGCTGGCGAACAAAGGTAGAGGTGAATTCACTGATCACCTTCAGCATATTTTGCAAATTTTTTTTTATATGAAGTTTATAAAGATAGAGCTTTCTTCACACTCAACGAGAGAGTAACAAAAACTTGCAGCATCTATTTGACTTGATTAACTTTATTTTAATTTTCTTGCTGAATGTTTTTTAGCGGAACTGCCAGAATGGAGTTTGTTATGTTGAAATAGGCATATTTTATTTTTTATGTCTTTATAATAAAGAAACATTGAATCTGGCAATACTGAATGACAATGAAAAAACAACAAACTTGCAGAATGTTTTACATGTCAGTGAATCAAAATCGTCACATTCTCTTTTTGAGAGCAATAGAGCTTTTGCAAAAAACATGCTGAAGGTGATCAGTGAATGCACCTTAAGTGACAAGAAAAAGCTCGAGAATAAAGATACGGTGTCACCAATGGGTGTGTTCACGATAGAGCTTACTTCTTTTTTTAATGACAAATTGCTATGGCAACACATATCGCAGTATTTTTTATTTTGTAGTGAGAGCATTTGCAATATCGTGAGAGCATATTATAAATATATGCTATAAGTTTTCACCAAGAATGATAAAAACAAGATTACGCCTTCCGGAGTCCCGTTATGTAATGCTCTCTTTCTCAACTGAGTGCATGACGTCACACACCACTTCTGCTTGACAAAAACGTATGCAAATGTGCAATCGCTTAGGCAAATTGACGAAATTGAAAATAAATTTTATTTTATTTTTTAAGATTTTTATCTCCTAAACCATTCGAGACCGACAAAATTTAATTTCACCAATATGTTTAGGAGGTGCATATACATATTATAAAAATAAGAAAAGAAAAAATATTTAGGCGTAGGCCCAAAAGTAAATTTATTCCAAAGCCTGACAATATCGCTTGTGACATCATGCTCTCTCTCTCTCTCATTTGCGGAACGCGTAATCTTGTTTCTATCATTCTTGGGTTTTCACCATAGTATTTATACGAAGTAATAACAAATGAAACTGAGTTCAAATTGTTTTTATGATTTAAATTTTTATTAAATAGAAGTTGCAAATAAAATTTAAATTTTTCATGATGTATCGAAAAAAACCTCTTTGCACCGGATCGTGAACAGCCCTATTATTTTATTTTTTATTATGGAAGTTAGGGCATTTGCAATGTCGTGAGAGTATATTGTAAACATATTGTGAAAGTTTCCGGTTTTAGCATTTATGCAAAGGCATGGCAAATTAAATTGAGTACAATTTGTTGTTATGATTGCAAATATAATTTATATTTGCTTTAATGCAAGACTGTTTGCATCGGATCGTGAACAGCCCTAATGTATTCTTCAATCTTAATTTTTTTTTAAAACAACTTAATTTCTTAAGAAAATACTGCTTAGTATAGAGTAGTATACTGTCGTCATAAGGAAGAGTGCGGCATCTACATATTTCAATATTCTGAGATAAACGACTTACAGTAATTTACCAAAACTTCACTGACTAGGGTTTGGATGGCTATAAATACTTGGTTCTTCAGCATAGTAATATCCAGTTTTTTTTTCAACATTAATGAGATTTTACGGACTTTATTAAAAATGCAAAAACTGTGGAACAGTGTAGATGCCACTTTATTGCTTTATATGACACTTCAGGTTAAAATATTTAGCAATTGAGCAAAAAATTCTTAATTGTTATTTTATTTTCTTGAAGATGAAAGTAATATGTTTAAAAAAAACAATAAAACTGATTTTGATTTTCATGCTAGATGCCGCACTCTTCCTTATGACGGCAGTATTGAGTAGTATAGAGTAGTATAGAGCAGAGTACTGCTTAGTAAAAAGTAGAGTATCTTTATGCAATCATTTGCTTAAATTTCGCTAAAATACTTTTGTGTTCTTTATGAGGATGCATTTTATTTAAAAATGCAACGCGCACTATATCAAACTCAAAGTAGTGAGGGGTAGACTTTAGCTGTCTTGCATTTTGATTTAATTCAAAATTCTTTGATTTTTTAACATTTCTTATGAGAAAAGTTTAGTTCTTCGGAACTGTCAAAATCATGGTACATGTTCGGATGGCAACTTTGGCCTTAACTGAATGCAAACTAACTTGAGTAGGATGTTTTGTTCTTTCTGAAAACTGAAAGCAAAGTAAGCACATCAAATGTTGCTAAAGAAAATATTTTGTGTTTTCAATCCTAACCTAGCTCATAATTGAAATGTTGTGAAGCGTTGAAGAAAAATGGTGGAATACTAGGCAACGTGCCGAGGTCAGCATGGAGCCTGAATGAATTAGCAGCAATATTAAAAACATGCTTTCATAAATTCAAAGAAAACTTAAAGGATTCTATTATAACCACCATTCACAGAATTTTTCTAAAATTATAAAAGAAAAAAAAAAAAATGAAAATGTCTATATCTGAAAGCTACAAATATAGCTGCTAACAACGCATTCATGTCTTAATTCCAACAACTTTTAGCCAAGTTCGCTGCAAAACATAAAAAAAAAATCCAAATGGCTAAGAAATTGTTTTGTATGCGCTCAATTTTCACTACTGGGCAAAATGCCAAGAAAATGTAGAAGAAAAGAGAAAACAAAAAAGAAAAAAAAAAAAAAATAAAGAAAATCCAAAAACATAAAAAAGCCAAATATTTCAATGCTGTACACATGCGAATCTACGGCATTAATTTTGCGAGTTGAAATGAACTTTTGCTGATAGCGTCAAGTAGTGACGTCATGGTTGGGCCGAAATCGCCTCATGAGGCGTTCGACGCAGTTAGTTGTTGTTATTTTTTTGCTGAATTTGTTTACAACAAAACTTTGCTAATTTATAATACGATCTTATTTAATAGAAGCCGTTAAAACAAAAAGAAAAGCAAAAACAAAAAAAAAAAACAAAATAACAACAAGAACATTGTCAGGAGCTGCAGAAAATATTGAAAATTATCGACGAAATATATTAGGCCACTGTGGTGCCTTGCCTCGTTAATTTCACCAGAGTGTCAGAAGAAGAACTGCGTGCGGTCGGACGTACCAGCCCATCAACCATCAATTCATTGTTTTCCACATGAGAAACTTTTAAAATTTAACGAGCACCAAATTATTTATTTGCACAAATTCAAGCAGAAGCCCATTCAAAGAAAGTAAAAATAAGAGAAAAAAAAACCGAAATATATTCGAAAAGAAATCAAAATGAACAATTTATGACAGCACTTTTGCACAATAATGTAACGATGGCGGCAAAGCTTCCGCACGTGACTTCGAGTTAAAGCTTATTAGCGAGTTGGAAAAGTTATTGCAATTATTTGGTAATCTTTTTTGTTGCTGGAAAATCTTTTATTTTAACTCAATTTCTTACATTTTCTTTTCTTATGGCTTATAAATGAACAATATAATAATTGCTTTAGCTTTGAGCCTGTTAAGCGTCGCGAATTAACGCAAAACGCACAGTTACTGTGTAGAAGTGAATTTGGTGAGTTTGAGTAAATTGCCAAGTGCGGAAGCTTCAAATTTGAGTAGAAGCCTGGATGGAGACATTTTTTAGCTATGTGCAAATTAACCACTTGGCTGGGCTGAGTGAATGAATAAAGTATGATAAGGAGCTACTGGTATTTAGATTTATTCGTCATTAAATGCTTGTTAAATATGCTGACACGCCAACTGATAAGCGTTGCTCACTCTCTCTCTCTCTTTCTGGCTTTTACGTTTCGACAAGCTTTCACCTTTGCTTAATTTCTAGTTTTCACATAAATACGCAAAGTTTGTCAAAAAATAAATTTATTGTTTGGGCACACAACTAAGTTGACCTCTAAAGGACACGTCAGTCGAGAGAATTTTAGGCATTTATAAAAAGCTTACTAAAGCACAGCAAAATTTTGTTTATTACTAGCATTAACAGCTTGAAATTCGATTGTATATTTTTCACGTCTCGTTCGTCCTTTTTTCAACTAATTTAGCTATTTTTTTTTTATTTATTTTTTTCGTGTATTGATTTAGTAAGTGTTCGCGCGTGGCATCCAGAAAAGCCGTGAGATTGTTTGACAGTGGAGGCGGAAACAAGAAAAATAATGGTTATGGTCATGGGTAGCTCATTATTATTTGTTAGAAATTAATATTTTAACGAAAACTACGAGGCAAAAGTAAGTTCATAATCTCGTATCCAATCTGGTCTTTACAAAAAGTTTGAAAAACTGATTTTTGTAATAACTTATTCGCTATAGTTGTGGTTATGGTTATGGTTATGGCTATGGTTATGGTTATGGTTATGGTTATGGTTATGCTTATGATTATGGTTATGGCTATGGTTATGGTAATGGTTATGGTTATGGTTATGGTTATGGTTATGGTTGTGGTTATGGTTATGGTTATGGTTATGGTTATGGTTATCGTTATGGCTATGGTTATGGTTATGGTTATGGTTATGGTTATGGTTATGGTTATGGTTATGGTTATGGTTATGGCTATGGTTATGGTTATGGTTATGGTTATGGTTATGTTTATGGTTATGGTTATGGTTATGGTTATGGTTATGGTTATGGTTATGGTTATGGTTATGGTTATGGTTATGGTTACGGTTATGGTTATGGTTATAGTTATGGTTATGGTTATGGTTATGGTTATGGTTATGGTTATGGTTATGGTTATGGTTATGGTTATGGTTATGGCTATGGTTATGGTTATGGTTATGGTTATGGTTATGGTTATGGTTATGGTTATGGTTATGGTTATGGTTATGGTTATGGTTATGGTTATGGTTATGCTTATGGTTATGGCTATGGTTATGGTTTTGGTTATGGTTATGGTTATGGTTATGGTTATGGTTATGGTTATGGTTATGGTTATGGTTATGGTTATGGTTATGGTTATGGTTATGACTATGGTTATGGTTATGGTTGTGGTTATGGTTATGGTTATAGTTATGGTTATGGTAATAGTTATGGTTATGGTTATGGTTATGGTTATGGTTATGGTTATGGTTATGGTTATGATTATGGTTATGGTTATGGTTATGACTATGGTTATGGTTATGGTTATGGTTATGGTTATGGTTATGGTTATGGTTGTGGTTATGGTTATGGTTATGGTTGCAGTGATAGTCATGGTTATGGTTTCGTTATGATTATGGACTTAACAATTTATTTGCTCCACCTTGTGAGGTAAGAGAATCTAATTTTAATATACTCTGTGGGGAAAAGTACCGAAATCCCCAAAAATACATTTTTTGGGAATTCCGATTGGGACAAATGTTTTTGACGTAGAATACGTCATTCTCGGAGGTAAGTAGGGTGCAGAGATCTGCAACAAGTCAATTGAAAATCAAGTAACTTGAAAATAATCAAGTTTCGGCTTGACTTGTAGAAACTTGATATGTTTCTACCCTACAAGCCACGACTTGCTTCTGAAAAACGAATCATAAGTCGTACTTGATTCTATTTTGTTTCTTCCCTACATTAATTGGTAGAAAAAACCAAGCTTTCTACTTTTCAAGTCTGTTTTCAAGTCTATGCGACTGTGCTGCCGCAGAAATCCACTGACGAGCGTCTACTTATACTTTTCTATACAAAGCGACAAAATAAAAAATAAAGAACAACAACAACAACAACAACAACAAAAACAAACAAACATACTTCAATCCAATGCTTTAAAGCAGTGTCGACTGCGTAGTACACACGAGTGTGGAGCAACACTTTGTCTTTTTGCGTTTGCACGAAAGAGTGAATGAGACAAAAGCTATTGTTGTGGTCGACACTTCTTTAAAGTTAAACTGTTTTCTCAACTCGAGAAACGAAGTTTGCATTGACGACACGAAGTTAATTCCAAGAACTTCGTAACCAGACTTGAAAATAAACGATTTGTAGGCAAAATATTGCTTTTTCCCTACATTTCAAGTTTCTACATTTCAAGTTTTCTACATTTGGCGACTTGATTTTTGCTGCCTATGATTCGCGAAAACTTATTGCTTGCCTGCCTCGACTTGCAGGGAGTTGAAAATTTAAAGGAACTTAAAACTACAAATGAATCCATTGATGCAGATCTCTGGTAGGGTGGTTGATAGTGATTAGGCGTCGGTATTTATATCACAATTTGAGCCTTTGGTGTGCCTAAAATACTGATCGCACAATGTTGATGTTAGCACTTGTTGGTCTGCTTGATCCTCACTCGGAGAAAAATTCATGTTTGAACTCTCTAACTTATATTTATTTTACAGAATTACATGAAATATAAAGCCAACATTTGATGTTTTTGTTTGCTTAAGTTTGCTACCTATTTATCGACAGTTTGCGGTTTTTTCGACGGTGAAGACAGCGCCATCTAGCGTGAAGACATAAATCTTATAATTAAAAAAAGCATACTTTTGGGGTAATTCTGAGTAATTTTGAGGGGCATGCTTTTTTAACAGAATCTGTAATTGAAACGTCAAAATTCCGCAGCCAATTAAACATCCGACATTTCGACTCTCCACAGGGGTTGTTGAACTTGGTAGCATTGAACAAATTTTGTTTGCTTGTTTAAGTTTGCTACCTATTTATCGACAGTTTCCGGTTTTATCGAAAAAACCATAAAATTTGTGTGGGTGACCCCCTAAGGAGTGTTCGGAGGGAATAGGTGTCCAAGACATAAATGTTCCTTTTGCAAGAGTAATCGGGGTCGGTCATGCATATTAACCCTCTCTGGCACTCTCTTATAGGTCTTATGTTCAGGTGTATGGAATAAATAAGCAAAAACCATAAAATTTGTATGGGAGCCCCCCTAAGGAGTGGTCGGAGGGAATAGGTGTCAAAGGTAAAAATGTTCCTTTTGCAAAACTAATGGGGGTCGGTGATACATATTAACCCTTTCCGGCACTCTTTTAAAGGTCATATCGACGGTGCTTACGAAAAAAATCTTCCGACAGAAAAATTGCGGCGAAGAAAATCTCTTTATTCAAAATGCGGCGGAAAAAATCACTTTTATCAAATGCGGCGAAAAAAATCACTTTTATCAAAATGCGGCGAAAAAAATCACTTTTATATAAAAATCATTTTATAAAGTACTGTAAGGAATTATAAAGATGAAATAATAAATAGAAATTACCTATTATTTGAAAATATAATTTTTTCAGAAATATTGTTCCCACTCCTTAAAAAATGCAGCGTTGTTAACGTCACACTCTGAAACGAGATTTTCTTCGCCGCATTTCATAAAAAGGAATTTTCTTCGCCGAATTTTAAAAAAACGGATTTTCTTCGCCGCATTTTTTGATATGGATTTTTTTCGCCGCATTTTGGAAAAACAGATTTTTGTCGCCGCAGTTTAAAAAAAAGGATTTTCTTGATCGCGTTTAAAGAAGAGATAGTCTTCGTAGGAACCTTCGATATGCTCAGGTGTATGGAATAAATATACAAAAACCATAAAATTTGTATGGGAGCCCCCCTAAGAAGTGGTCGGAGGGAATAGGTGTCAAAGGCAGAAATGTTTCTTTTGCAAAAGTAATGGGAGTCGGTCATACATATTAACCCTCTCCGGCACTCTTTTAAGGGTCATATGCTCAGGTATATGGAATAAATATTTTGCTAAATATTTTTTAAAAAGATGTCATCAAAAGCGAATTGAATAATTTTACGTCTTGTGTTACGACATAGTCGAAACTACGGTATCTTTTTTTAAGTTGGCACTATTGTCACTGACATCTGTGGCAAATTATAAGTCAAAATATTCATTAGTGTTTATTAGATACGCGTCCTTTTGTAAATAGTCTTCAATTCCTTCTTTGCTTTGATTTCTATCTCTTCTACACTGAAAAAATATATAAGCTTAAAATTGAACACAATGTGTTCAAAAAATGTGTTCATAATTTGACTTTTTTTCCTCTCTTACTTTGACGAAATTTGTTGCAAGCTAATTTTTAAACCCAAATATCGTCAAATTAATAACAAATGTCGTCAATTTTAAAACATTTTTTTTTCAGTGTATCGATTCAAAACTGTGTCCACGGTCTCTTGAGTTAAGCGAATAGCCAGAAGTCACTTGGTGCTAAGTCAGGCGAACGGTGGTTTCGGAACGATATGGGTCGTGTTTTTGGCGAAATGATCACGAATTACGAGTGCGCTTTTGCCACCAATCAAGATTTCACTATTCTGAGGCTCAAATGGTCACTCAAAATGGTTTCACTGGTCCTTTCGATATTCCAACAAGGTCAGTAAAGTCTCGGACTGTCAGTCGACGATTTTGGAGTACCAATTCTTTGATTTTGTTGACGTGTAGCTCTTCAGTTGATGTTGATGGTCATCCTGGCCATCGTCTCATCTTTAACGCTTTCTCGACCCCGTTTGAACATTTTGTACCACTCATAAACTCTTGTTTTCGGTAGAACTTGCTCACCGAAGACATTCTGTAACATTTTCAATGTTTCGGCAGCAGAAGTTTCATTCCGCACACAACATTTAGTGGAACTGCTTAGTTAAAAACTTTCAGACATTATAAAAAAAACGAAAAATTCACTTTTATCTATTTACAAAAGGATGCGTATTTTAAACACCAATAAATATTTTGACGTGTAATTTGGCACAGATGTCAGTGACAGTAGTGCCATCTTAAAAAAACATTTGTTCCTATCGGAATCCCGATTTATTTTTGGTGATTCCGGTATTTTTTGCCCACATTTTATGTATTTCTTTCCAATTTGGTTGTTTTTCAACTATGAACATTGGTTGACTGTTAAATGAATTTTTATAAATTTCACGTTTTCAAAATCATTTGGAGGCTCCTTTCGTTATTGATTTCTAACATAAAAATCATTGTGTATGATGAAAATGTGCTAGTGAACAAATCTTTTAGGATAAAATTTTATCTGACAATAACATCGCTAGCAATTCTCAATGAAAAAAGTTGAAAATAACTGTTGTAATTGCATGATTATGAATATGGTTACCACCACAAAACACAACAAAAACTATGTATTTTCTCCACTCAATTCAAAAAGAGATCATCTATTTATCGTTTTTTAATATCCTCTAAGCGGTGTCCTTAATCGAAGTCCTTATCTTTTATTGATAACAACCTAGTGAGTGAGTCAGTTATGTGGGAGTGCTTTACCATTAAGCATTCATGTGTATTTTGTATTGGTTCAAAATGTCAAATTTTTTACCACAAAAAAAGCTCCGTCGATTAGAGCTTTCTCGAAACTATTTAATAAAGGGTAAAAAAAACATTAGCATTGATTTTTTTTTCTCCTCCTGTCAATATAAACATAAGCCTTTATAGACAGGATATCTAGCATCTCTTACTTAAATATAATAACTGTCCTTGAAATCTAAAACACACACGCAACCAATTTTATTGTAAATGCCATTCACCCTACAGTTAGTTGTAGCAGCCAGACGAGTTAAAACATTGCATGTTTCTTTGTGTCTGTGCTTTCATAGTTGTGTTGACTCTTTAAAGCCTACTATGTAGTCAATGACATATAGCGATACATACAAAACATATTAAGGAGTATATAACAAATTTATCGACCGTAGGAGAAACTTAATGAACTGTTTTAATTAGAAAAAAAAAATAAAAGAAACTAGCTGAAGTGGTTGCTGAAGGATTTATTTAACAACACTTAAACTGAGTGTTTTGACTCTTGAATAAAAAACCAATAAATAATGTCAGCAGATTAGAAAATTTAATAAAAAGAATTTATCATGACTTGAGCTTTTCTAAAAATATTCAATATTATCATATTTTTGCTATTTGTTGGCACTTCATTTAATATAAAAATTTCAAAAATTTAAGATTCTTCAAAGATTATAATAAAATGAAATATAATAATAAATTAAAAAATAATAAAAAATTGAGTATCTTGACATTCTAAAAGTAATTATTATGCTGTGTGGTACATTTTTTTGCATTAAGTAGGGAACGCTTAACTAAAATGAAGAACGCGATTTCTGTTGCTAAAGTAACATTTAATTGTTCAAAAGAAAGAGAGACACATAAAAAATTAAAAGTAAGAAAAATATAAAAGGAATGTAAATCATGTTATTTTTTGGAGAATTGCAATATATCCAAATTTCGTCAAAGGAGGCATTTATTAACAATATTTACATTTCTATACTCAGTTAAAATACCCCCACGGCCCAAGCAAAGTATATTCAAGGTTTTAAGCTGCCAATAAAATATTTTGTATTGGAGGTAGGCATGGTTTTCATCCGATATCGTTGAAATTCATACTCAGAATGCATATTAAATATTAAAGCTTATTTGATAAAGTCACTTTGTATGGAAAGTACTGTAATAGTGATCACAGACATGGCTAAATCGACTCGGGTGGTTATGTTGATCAAGAATTTATATACTTTTTTATACCTACCATACCTGCTTGTGGGCGTTACAAACGGAGTGACAAAATGAATATACCCCTTAAACGTTTTTTAACGTAGGGGTATAATTACAGCTGCGAACTACGTTTAATGCTGAATTAGTTTTAAATTAGGTATTTAGGATAGTGGTTATATCAACGGAGCATATCTAAGCAAATGGTTTCACTTGAGCATCGAAGAATTGCTAACGCTGAATGGTACACAACCATTTGTTTGCCGGAAGTCCTCGGAGAATTGAAGGAAACCAACCACCGGAGGTAGATCATACTCCATCACGACAATACGAGTTCCCATACATCAGGTCAAACAAAAAGTTTTTGAGCACTCGAACCGTCAAATTAATGGGTCAGCCGCCGTACAGTCCCAACTTGACTCCCAATGACTTCTCTTCTCACACATTAAGAAAAACATGCGTTACAAGCGTTTTTCTATGCCCGAACAGGCCGTTGAGGCCTTCAAAAACCTGATTTCGGAGAGTCCAACTTCAGAGTCCAACTTAATGTCGACCAAAAAACCCTTATTTATAAAATTTTCTCAATATCTTAAACAAATATTGATATAAGAAAAAAGTATTCGGCTTTTTTCTGTTCGCTTGACTTCAAAGTGTCATAACTTTTAAACGGTTAGCTGCGTCTGGCAACTCTTGTATTGGTTTTTTCTTAATAGGTGGCAAATCAGCTGATAATTTGCGAATAATTTATTTAGATTCGTGTCGTGTCGTGTAGAAATCTGACAGAAATTTCACAATAAATACCTCATATGTTACAATTTTACTGTGACAAATTGGAGAATGCATCACAGGCAGGTGAAAATATTTGTGCTGTTCTTGCTGAAGGTGCTCTATTCCGATTAAATGTCAGGAAATGGTTTGTTTGCTTTCGTTCTGAATAATTTAAAGTGAAAGATGCTCCTCGCTGGATAAGATTCAAGACAACCGTCATGTGCACAATCATGACATCGGAACTAAGGAACTGAAGATGGACGACGAAATAGTTTTAAGCCATTTGCATGAAGTTGGTTACAAAAAGAACTCGATGTTTGGGTGCCTTATGAACTAAGTGCAAAAAATATAATAGACCTACTTTCTATCTACGAGTCGTTGTAGAGACGAAACGAAATCGAGCCATTTTTTAAACGTATGGTAACAGGTAATGAAAAGTGCATTACGTACGATAATGTTTTTCGAAAACGGTCTGATCGAAAAAAGGTGAAGCTCCAAGAAGTTGTCAAAGCTGGGAGTGATGACTAGAATAATTGTTTTAGTCGAAAAATGGCAGAAGGTGAAAAGAATTTGCAATTAATTAAATGTTTTTTAATAAAAAAAAAAATGTTTGTATATTTTTACCAAAAAATAACGGAAATTTGTCCCCAACCCAATACTTAATATCATCTAGCAACCAGTTCAATAAGAAAACTTTTTCAAAATATAATTTATACGCGGGTTGCTACATATATTTCGGGAATACATATTAAGCACTCCATACACTTATCAATTTACCGAACAACTGAGTTGGCAACTGAGTGACATTTGAGTCGACGACTTCTCCACACACTATTTGATCGAGTTCCCAACTTGATAAGTTGCTTATAAAAATATTTTAAAATTTCTTCAACCAACTCGACAACTGCCAAATAAATCAACTGACTGCGCCACACACAAGTTGATTTTCTGATAGTTCTGTCGAAATTGGTTGGTAAGTTGATAAGTGTATGGGGTGCTATAACACCGAATTTTTTTCTGTATTTTTTTTTTTCGAAATATTTATTTTTTGTACTTTATTATTAGTAAATTTTTGCATGCGTTCGAATCATCTGTCGTAACTGTTATCACATTCCGCTAGAGTTACCTCCAAAATATTTTTTTTCTCAAAAATCTCATCAACGACTTTTTCTGGAGTCAAAAATCGTTGTCCGCACGCAGTTTGTCCTTGATGTGCGGGAACAAAAAGAAGTCATTGGGTGTGAAATTAGAACTGTATAGTGGATGTCTCATTTATTTGATATTTTGGGTGCTCAAAAACGCCTTTGTTTGAGCTAATGTGTGGGAACTCGCATTGTCAGGATGAAGAATAATTCTTCGGCGCTTGTTTACTTTCTTTATTTCATAAAAAAAAGTATGTTGAACAAATTTTTGCATATCATTCTGAATTAACCGTTCTACGTGTCTCAAGTGGTACAGTGGCCACATGACCAGTTTTTATGGAAAAAAACAGGCGACAGTTTTCTTCGTAGTGCTTCGCGCTCGAATAACTTTTGTTGAATTTGGTTCATCTTGAAAGACCTATACCTATACAGTTGACTGCTGTTTACTTTCAGGCTCCTTTTGTATAATGTCCCTAAACCAAGTTTTTTAAATTTGCTCCATATCCATATAAAACACATTCTCTCATTGATGATTGTTTCTGCCTGTAACCTTTTGCAATTAATTCTACAAAAATCTATTAAAATCTATAAGCTTATAAAAATAAAATTCTTGTTACACGGAGAGAAATAATATTCTTATATTAAGGGGGGAAACGCACCCAGACCTTTTTTTTCAAAATTTTTTTGCATTTTCTAAAATCCTCAAGAGTATTCTAAGCTGTCGTTTAGCATCCATATTGATAACATTTGTAAAAAAGCATCTTCAATGCTTGGACTTATAAAACGCTGGGCCAAAGAGTTCAATAGCATGATTACAACTACAACGTTGTATTATGCGATTGTGCGTCCTCATTTGGAGTTTGGCTTTAAATGGGCGAATGCTGGGAATGTGCGAAAAAGCTGTAGTAGCTAAACTCTATTTGTTATTGCATGAAAAAAGACTTGAACCAAGAAAATAATTTCTTAATTTAAGCAAACGCAGAAAACAAATTTCTCAAATCGAGCAAATTATTCTTGTTTTCAGCAAATTATTTACTAAGATCAAGCATATTTTACTCTTAATAAGAAAGTTAAGTTGTTAGTTTCAAACAAAACGTTCTAACATTAAGAAAATTGTTTACTTGAATCAAGCATATTATTCCAGTTTTTGGTAAATTCTTTACTTATATCAATTCAAGGAAAATAAATTTCTCAAATCAAGCAAATTATTCTAGTGTTCAGCAAATTGTTTACTTGAATCAAGCAAATTTTTCTTACTTCAAGCAAATATTACACTTGAATCTAGAAAAAGTGTTTTTGAGCTTTAAGCAAATTTTTCTTGATAATTTAAAATATTGCTTAAATTGAGAATTTTGAGTATAAACTGATAATCTATTGGCTTGATTTAAGCATAGATTGCTTGATTCTTTCTCTCCGTGTACTGAATTGAAGTACAAAGTATATGTATTTCTATGATTTGTGCAAAAAAAGTCATGTTAATATTTTAATTCTTGAATTAATATATCCTCTAAATTGTTATCTCCACATAGTTCAAGTAGAGTTATTGAATGTAAGTTAATTTATTATTCCTTTAATATTCAATTAAAACCACTCCACGACTATTTTAAGTATTTCGAAATTTATTTGAAGTAGGTACTTTTTTCTATAATGAATTTTCCCAGCCAAATAACTCAGTTTTTTTTAAAACATGAATCTTTGTATTTTCTTCCCTACTGTTACAAAGAATTAAATTTAGTTTGAGCTGACAAATGTACAATTTTTGTTTTTTTTTTCTATATCCTTGTATGCATCTTATATCACACACTCATAAATACTTACACACATACTTGCATGTCCCTTTCAATATATAATTATAATTAATTTGTACTAGAACAAATTGATCCTAATACTCGTATTTCTAATAGTATACGTATAGGGCTGGCTGCTAATTGTTGTTGTTTTTCAACTTTATAAGTAGCTCATATCATGACAAGTGGTTAAAGTTCCACCAAGTCTGTTTGTTTGTTTCATCCAAGTCACGCGTCTGTTATTTGTTTTTTTACGATTTTTTATTTTGTATATTATTTTCTACAACTTGTTGACACTCTCACACACATACACACATAGTTACTCATCATCCTATAGAAATTGTTCAGCATTTAGAATTAATACGTTTATCGACTATCTCACTCTGTGAAGAACATCCGCAACTTGTCTGCAGAAAATAAAAGCTGATGACAGGCAACATGACAAAAATTACTGTCAAGTTTGAGTGTTGAACCATAAAAATATAATGTGTGGGTAGTTTTTCTTCTTGCAAATTCAAAATAATATAAATAAAGCGAATTTTTTAATTACTTATTTGTCATAAAATTCAAAAATTTTAAATAGATTTTATGGAATTAAATTCCATGAAAGTAAGTATTTTATTTTTTTTATTTTATTTCTTAAGGACACCCTTTACATTGGCGATTCAAAGTTTAATGCCTTGATAAAAATTATAAAAGATATCAGCAAACGGTTTTTATTATTGAATAATTAAAATATCAAACTTTGTTAAAAAATTATTGTTGTTGTTTTTTTGTGTCTTGTCAAAGTATTAGTCTACTTAAGGTATGCCACAGATTGTTATAAAAAAGTTTGTGCATCATCTGAAAATAAAAAGTAAAACGCAAATATGTTAAGAACTAATACCGTTATCGTCGGTACTAAAATTGAGAGGGTCGTTCAAAAAATAACCAACTGTAGCATCAAAATATTAAAATTTTAAAAAAGGTATTTTCAAGAATTAAGATAGGTCCAGTTTTGTTGTTTTTAGAGATACTCTCACGGTTCTGGTACCGACGAGAATAATTGGTGTTTTATGTGGTGCAAAAATTATTCAAATCGGATAATTTTTTTCGATAAGTTTTCATCACAACAATCGCAACATAAACGAATTTAAATACAATAAGCCAGTGTTTTCGAAATAATAAAATTTAATAAAGATTAGTTTGAGAGGTTTTTCCGATTTGTTTCTGAGAAATTATGTGGAAAGTTCCCGAAGACGTGGTTTTCAAAAAACTTCATACTTCATGTAAAAAAAAAGAAGAATAATATTTCATTACTACTTTACTTGCAAGAATATATAATCAATATACAAATAAAAAGAAGAAAGATCACCAAATGTATGCATATGGCGTGATTTTTTGACTCAACCACAAAAAAAAAAAAAATTGCCAAAAAAAGACTACTCGTTGGATTTGCTGGAAATTTTTACAGTATATTTACCAATACTAATGGTGTTTTCGTTTCTACAAAAAAATGTTTCCCTACCACAGTGCAACATTTTTCAAGTGTTGCACTCAACCCTGAAAAAGAGCCGGTTTTGAACACAAAACACTGCCCTGCTTACTCAATCAGTTGATTTATTTGTGTGCGCCAAAAATTAAAAATTTGCTACATTAAAAATATTATAAAGTGTGAAATTATCAGTGCATATATTTATCCTTGTCTAACACACGTATTTCATAATATTTTCGTTTAAAGCAATCAGCTGATTTTCAGGGCAACATTCTCCCCGCATAAAGTTTCATAGGGCAAGAAATGTACCTTTTTTGCCCTATATAAATGTAACATTTTAAGAAACGAACACAGATTTTTTTTCACCCGCTTGTGAAACTTATTTTACAATCCAACACGAAAAAAGAAAAGGGCAATGAAAAGGCAACATTTTTTGTTAGAAACGAAACCGCCATAAGTTAGTTCATAAAAGCAAAAAAAAAAAAAAAAATCAAAAAGAAATTTTTCAAAGGTAAAAGGTTGCCTTAAATTCTTTCAGCTGTGAAGGGTTTTTAGAATGAAAGAGCTTAATACAGAAACATGATATTCCAAACCGTATAAAATCTTAGTTTCTGCTGAGTGTAAATTTCACTCTGTTCTGTGTAAATTTCTCAATTTAAGCATTAATTTTGGTAGAATTGAGCAAATTTAAAACACATGATATTAAAAATAAAATGTTTAACTCAACAAACATTTGCTTAAAACTCAAAAATACTTTTTCTAGATTCGAGACTAATATTTGCTAGAAGTGAGAAAAATTTGCTTGATTCAAGTAAACAACTTTCTTAATATTAGAATGTTTTACATGAAACTAAAATCTTAAGTTTTTTATTAAGAGCAGAATATGCTGTTCCAAGTAACTAATTTGCTGAAAACAAGAATAATTTGCTCGATTTGAGAAATTTGTTTCCTAGAATTAAGAAGAATAAGCTTTAGCCAAATAAACAATTTCCTCAATATTAGAATTTGCTTGATTCCAGTAATTAATTGTCTGAAAATTAGAAAGTTTTGCTTGATATAAAAGATTATTTTTTATCTTGTGTCTAAAAATTGTAAAAATCTAGAGTTTTGAAATTTAAACAAAAACTGAACTTTTTGTCCTTAATTTTAGGCATTTTTGGTCAAGTTTAATTAATTTTATTAAAATATCAATTTTAAACACTTTTCGCCAAAAAGTTTAATCGTGATTTTTTATGTTTTGTAAAAAAGTTTTATTTTGAAAATGAAAAGTCAAATGTAATTTAAATGTTTTTACTGTGATGTAAAAATTATAAAAATTTAACCACAAAAATTTAAAAGATTTCCTGATATTTTGTGAAGTGGGAAAGTTCTTTTATTTTTCACTCATTAGGCTTAAAGTTGAAAGATTTAAGATTGAAAGTACTTGCATGGTTTTACATGCTTGAATCAAGCAATTTTAAAATAATTTTGTATTTTCTTTACCCTAAACACTCTAACAGCCCGATTCTGCGTACTTGATAAATTCACCTTATTGAATATTTATCAAGTATTGACTATTTATAAAGATTTGGTATTCTGTGATAGAAAAAAAGCCCTTTAATTGATAAATTTGTCAATATCTCATTTGCTATTGATAAATTTATCAAGAGAGTTGTGGTTGCTCGTAGCAGGCAATATCAAGGTTAATATTAACATAATAATATTAATAATAATAATTATTTTCTACAAATTAATACACTTTTGTGGAACGCAGAAATCGTTTAATGATTGCTGCTGTTGTTGTTGTTCGTATATCGAGTGTTGCTGCTTTTCATACTCCTCTCTTTGCTTTTCATGCACATCAAGCTGCTTCTCATGCTCTGGTCTCTGTGTTATGCTATTAATGAGAACAATTAGCTGTTCACAGGAATTCACCTCCTCTGGTGAATTACGAAAACTTTTTATTTATCAAGGTTGCTGTAGAATACTAAAAAAGCTTTCGCTTGATAAAATTCTTTGCAAATTTTATTGATAAATTACTTATCAAGAAAACGCAGAATAGGGCGGTAAATCTGAAATCTGTATTTAATAGCACAGAATCGTCCAATTGTTTTGCTTGCAAATGCACGTGTCTAGCGCAGTGTTGATCAACGAACGGTTGAAACAACAACAAATAGAGCTTTCTGAGTGTACAGTCTTACAGTGAAACAAGAAGTTGTTAAAAGCTCTCACAACATTTGGTGCAGGGAAAAATTGTCGAGAGTTGGATTTTCAATACACTCATTTCTTCGCTATTTTTGAGTTTTGTTTTTTGCAATTTTAACATAGAAAACATCAAAAAAAGGTAAAAGGGAAGAATGAATAAATAGAATACATGGAATAAATAATACATTCATAAATAAAGCAGAGAGCGACTCCCATACCACATGAGCGCTCAAAGCATACTGGCTTAAAATTTAAAGCACAGCAGAAAAAACAAATTTTTCCGCAGTGTACGAACACAGCGAGCCGATTGCTACTTCGTGTACAAAAGCTCAACAACACACGATGCCCACAGGCTATGGGAAACCATGTAGTGAGCACCACTGTTCTGGAATCAAGTATTTTATTCTTGTTTCAACCAACCATTTATTTTACTCTATTTTTTTTAAATAAATGTTCCTCAAAACATTTTGATTCTTTATTTCAGTTTTTTATAATTGATTTGCACAAATTAGGGTTAACTTAAAATTGTCTTTAAAATTTAAGCAAAGGAAAATATTTGCTAAGTATAATAATATTGGGTCTCATGCATTAAAGTGAGAAATTACTTTTTACTCGATATTTTGAGAATTTACTCGTTGTCGCAAGCATAAAAAGTTATTTACTCGTTAGAAAGATCTCGCTCATTGAGGTGGATCTCAAGGTCTGAGAAACTTCTTAAAACGAAAGCTCTTTGCGAGAAAGTTCTCAAAATGGTATGCATAATCATGAGATGAAGCTACATGTCTGAGAACTTTCTCGGTAAATGTTGAGTCTCCTATCAAGTGATCTCACAGTTTATTTCAAGCAACTAAAATGGCAGAATACTTTCCCGTTTGTAGTCCTAAAAAAATTTATAAGCCGCGTAGACATCTTGAAGAATCTAGCAGTCAATTTATATTTCATTTTAATAAAGAAAACATCGATTGGTTAGCAGAGCATTTCCTAGGGCCAACATTGGAATCGCTTAGTGGAGCTCTTACTAATTCTTAAAAATGAGAGTATGTATATTTAAGATTTTTGGCTGATCCTAGATTTCAAAATGGAATTGGTGAGGACATAAGAATTCGTCAGACAACCGTCTGGACAATTCCAGATCTTTCAAGTGCTTCTTTTTTTTAATTTGTGCACCGGTAGATTAGATTTTTGTAGTAAAATTTGAGTTTCCTTTAACTCATCAATTAGAAAGTATGATAGCTTATCGTTTTTATTATTTGATAAACTACAGTTTTGTTCACTTCCAGATTCGCTTTCGGACATTCTTTTTTGAAATTTTAAGAAGCAATTTCAAAGATCGATCTCACTTATATTGAGTTGTTTGTCATGAGCTTCATCTCCTGTTTATGCATACAATTTTGAGACTGAGACTGAGAATGTTCTTATGGCTCACTTCTTGAGATTGATCTCACACGAATGATCTCCGAGAAACATCTCATTTTTATGCATTAGACCCATTATTTCTCTCCGTGTAAATGTTCTGTTATTTTGTACAAATATCTAATATTCACGAACATTTTTAAGAAGTTTTTCTTCGTTTGTTCACCTTTTCAAACATAATTCCAAGATGTTCGCATCATTCTTAGCGTCTTTTTATGGCTCATCTAGAATGAATTTTATTTTGAACCAAGAATTTGTCTAAATTAAGCCCTTCAATCTTGAAATGTTGTTTTCTTTTTCTGATTTTTTTCTGTTTTTTTTTTTTCTTTTTTATTTTTTATTGTTCTGACAACAAATTAGAATTTACTGTCAGTTGCTTTGTTCTTCCGTTGTGCTCAAGCAATTTAACTGCTTGAAGGAAGGCGTCATAAACATGACGACGCTTCAGCCATAAAAACAAAACAAGTCATCAAGAAAAACTACTCGTATTTGCCGCACAGTTGGTAGCAGTGTTTTTTTTTTCTAGAAATTTAAATTTTGACCCTGGCTGCAGTGCATGTAGCAGCGTTTTGTTGCTGTTGAAAGAATTTTAAAACGCACAGCTTAGCGCATTTTGGTGGCCTGCCGAGCCACAAGCGCCATAAGACCCACACCAACCCAAGGAAGTTCTTCAAGCCACAGGACTTCCTGCCTGCTGTCCTGCCTAAAAGTGCGGTGCTGCCCAATGCTCGCTACACTCCCGCCAGCTAACGCTTGACATTCGCCAAGAAAAATGTTTGCACTTGAATGTAAAAGCTTTAGTTTTTAGCTTAGTTGTTGTGCTACTTTGTGTTGTTGTTGTTGTAGTTGTTGCTTTGCCTTTGCTGGCAAAAGCAAGTTTTATTTGCTACATCCTGTGCGATTTATTTCATTCAACATTTTGTAGTGAGTGTATCTTAGAATTTCTTCTTAAGGCTTCTTGGGGTTTTTTAATGGCCCACTTTAACAGTTGCTGTAAAGTAATGCCTCTTGTTGTTGTTGTTGTTGTTGTTGTAGTTTACATTTATGCTTGCTTAATTGTTTTAATGCGGTTTATAGCTACATATATAGTATATTTCGTCTGTGCTACTTCGTTATTCCAGCACTTTCTTGGGTTGCATGCGTCAGAGCCAGGCTAAGATTGAGTGGCTTACATGAATTTTGTTGCTTTTGTTTTTGTTTTTGCTGTTGTTATCGTGGCTCTATTCAAAATTATTACGAGCTCTCATTTGATGTGCTCAGCATTGATGTTAAGACGCCAGCAAGACGCAGAACAGCCGTTAGGCAACCTCGACTTCGTTTGGCCGTCTTAAAGTCACAGAGAACTGCAAAAATAAAGGGTTGGTTTGTGGTGAACCGGAAGTTTGACCTGATGCACTTTGGACCTTGATAAACTCTAAACTTACACAAGCTTAAATATTTCAGCTAGTTTTTCAAGCACTAGCTTGAAGGAAGGTGGCAGCAAAATGATTGCTTGATCGCATGCAATAGCTTGACCTTGTCCAGATTAACATAAAGTTGAATGAGTGTTGGAGCGGGTGTGTGAGTTTTTGGCTGTGCGGGTAGGTGTAGGTATACAATAGTGGTGTGTATTTTTAGACTTTCCTGGTATGTCCTGGTATGTTGATGGCGGTGATGATATGTGTGGAAATAAGCGCCATTTAGCTGTAAATTTTAGGAAATTTCAAAGCATTTAAGTTAAATTTTAAAATTTTAAATATTTGCCCGATACTTAGATTACATAGTGCAGCAATATTTTAAGTAAGCGTACTTTCAAAACTTTTGAGAATATTTTGGGGGTGCTGATCATGACTCTGAATCTGGAGTGGCGGCCGTGACGAATACGGCAGAGAACCCTGGTTCAATTTCCATTTAACACAAAGTTTTTTCAATTGAATTCCTTTTTCTGTTCGGCCGTCACTTCTTTGCAGACAATGGCAAACCTCAGAGAGTAAATAATGCCATGTAACGCCTCTTGAGAACATGCACATTAGCCGTTCAGAGTCGGCATAAAACTAATAGGTCCAGTTCTCGATCAATTGTGTACAAACGCTTAATAACACGCCCAACACAATTTGACCATAAGAAGTTCAGTCAAAGTCCTTTCAAGGGCTGAAATGGCCAGTTCATTATTATTAGTATCGCCTGTAGTCGAAATTCGACCATACTAATATCGATTTTCTCTTGTTTTTTGACGTAGAATACGTCGTTCTCGGAGGTAAGTAGGGTGGTTGATAGTGATCAGGTGTCGGTATTTACATTACTTTTTGAGCCTTTGGTGGGCCTAAAGTACTAATCGTACAATGTTGATCTTAGCACTTGTTGGTCTGCTTGATCCTCAATGCGACAAAAATTCATGTTAGAACTGTCTAACTTATATCAATTTTACACAATTACATGAAATATAAAGCCAACATTTGATGTTTTTGTTTGCTTAAACTTGCTACCTATTTATCGACGGCTTCCGGTTTTTTCGACGGCGAAGACAGCGCCATCTAGCGTGAAGACATAAATCTTATAATTAAAAAAAGCATACTTTTGG
Organism: Pherbina coryleti; assembly: GCA_943735915.1. Taxonomy (NCBI): domain Eukaryota; kingdom Metazoa; phylum Arthropoda; class Insecta; order Diptera; family Sciomyzidae; genus Pherbina; species Pherbina coryleti. The sequence goes on from OX030952.1 coordinate 112,094,147, forward strand.
GGGCATGTTGTTTTTAACAGACTAGCGTAGCCCAGTAATACTGAGTAATTTTGAGGGGCATGCTTTTTTAACAGAATCTGTTATTGAAATGTCAAACGCAGCCAATTAAATATCCGGGCATATTATCGACAGTGAAATTTTGACACATGGGTTGTTGAACTTGATAGCATTGAACAAATTTTGTTTGCTTGTTTATGTTTTCAACCTATTTATGGACAGTTTCCGGTTTTATCGACAAAAGCACCAAATTTGTATGGGAGCGCCCCTAAGGAGTGGTCGGAGGGAATAGGTGTCAAAGGCAAAAATGTTCCTTTTGCAAAAGTAATGGGAGTTGGTGATACATATTAACCCTCTCCGGCACTCTCTTAAAGGTCATATCCTCAGGTGTATGGAATAAATATTTTTAAAAAAGATGTCATCAAAAGCGAATTGAATAATTCTACGTCTTGTGTTACGACATAGTCGAAACTACTGTATCTTTTTTTCTTGTTTTTTATTTTAATTTAATTTGTTTTTTTGCTCTTGCATTTAGTACATTCTGTCTACTTTAATCAAGGGGTTCCCTGAGAGACACTATGATGCAATTCATTTTTTATTGTTGTAAAATTAAATTTTTCCTAACAGTATAATTTTTGTTTTATCATATTTGTCGTGCCTCATATACACTCTAAGTAATAATTCTATGCAACGCCGTTGACTGATTGATGAATTTTGGTTCTTGCAGCGGCTCTCTCCGCAGTATCGGACAGTGAATATTTTGGCTATTTTTGTCATGAGGCTATCGTAGAGAGAAAAATTAAGAAAAAGCAACAACGTCAACAATGTTGCATAGCTATTTCCTATGTTACCAGAAAAGCACGATAAATAGTACTTATGGTATTTTTCAACGATTGTGGGATGTGGTAATTCCCATGGTATTTTGTGGTAAAAATCTCTCGCGTGGGAAAAAAAATATCACATATGAGATATTTACCACGCGTGGGAAAAGAAATACCTCAAATTACCACAAAATACCTCAAAATACCATAAAATACCTCAAATTACCACAAAACACCACAATACCTTAAAATACCTCAAAATCCCTAAAAATACCTCTAAAGAAAATTTGAGGGATTTTGTGGTATTTTGTGGTATTTTGTGGTAATTTGAGGTATTGTGATATTTTATGGTAATTTGAGGTATTTTATGGTATTTTGAGGTATTTTAGCGAGTGTGGTAATTTGTGGGAATCAAGTGTGAGAAAAAGAGAATTTTGATGGTAAATTCATCTGGCGACACTGCATAGCTCTGTTAAATTGTCTGATTCAATCTAGCATTCTACATGTCCTTATAATTTTGCATGCAAAAAGAGAAAGAGAGGAAGATAGCAGCGATAGTATTTGTTTGTATTTTTTTTTTGTTTTGTAATTTCTTTCGCTTAAGAAAGGCAGAAAGATTCAAACTACAGCCATGAGTATGAGAATGCATACATTTATTTTAAAATGTAATAATCACATAATATATTTAATTTTTTTCGTTATTTTTATTATTCGGCACATCTGTGGCACAGTACCTTTCGAATGATGTAAGTTTCATTCCTTTTTTTTTTTTTTGACAAAATCGTCATTGGACGTACATAACGTACGCAAAAATTTAGTGGACACAGGGAGTTTAAAAAAAATTTTTTTGACAGTCATCCTTTGAAAAGTGCCAAAAATAATAGTATCGATTAATAATAATTATAAAAATTACCAATTTGTACCTAGCGATACCATATCGGGTAAAGCGTAATGTACTAAATCTATGACTACTGTCAACAGCAAGCATGGAGGTTTAGTCATAGATAAATTTACGGTGCCGTTTCGTTTTGATTTTGGGCTGGCGATGTTATCGGGCTATTCTTCTTCGGAAATGCAGCTGGAACCACAGTAACTGTGAATGGCGACCAATATCGTGACATGCAGACCAATTATGTCAGAATGTCATGGGAATTTCATGAAAAGAAATATTATTATTAACATTACACAGCACACTATACAGACTGTTTCGTTGGCCGCTACACCAACTCATCAGTAGTCTTGCAGAACTTTTTGTTGTTGTTGGTTGTTGCCTTCATTGTCTTCATGTTGTCTTGTTGTCAACATACTTGGCAACAATTTGTTTTCAATATAAATAATAAAAGGTCTTATTCAAATTTAATATTAATATTATATTCATCATTAACCGTTAATAACCTTCAATTCTCTTCTTTACAATTACAGAAAAACTCACAGACATTTCAACAAAACAATGCGCCTTATGAAAAAAATTGAAATGTTAGTGACTTTTGGGACACACTGTATCTGTAAGACCAAAAAGTTATTGAACGACCTAGTACTCTTATGGATTTTTTTACATTGATCTAATTATTTCAGGTGTTAAGCCAATTGAGTCAATTCTACCTTGATTCGAAATGGGGTAAAAGGTTAGTGGATAGGAAGGGTCAATCAAGGGAATCAATCTGTAGAATGTTTTAAGCGTGGCGAAAAGCAATAGAAACATGTGAATATGAATCTGAGGCAAGGGTTATACCTCTACCTCAGGAAATTCAACTTACTAAACGATCCTCTTGTGGCGTCCGTGGCGTAGTTGGTTAAAGTGCGTGGCCGCTATGTCAACGAACTTTGGAGACCCAGGTTCGAACCCCAGCAGCGACAGAAAATTATTTGAATTTGTCTGTACGGCCGCCACCTCTCTGCAGACAATGGCAAACCTCAGAGAGTAATCAAAATGCCATGTAAAGCTTCTTGAGAACGAGAACATTCTGTTCATCGCCGTTCGGAGTCGGCGTTAAACATGTAGGTCCGGTTCTCGGTCAATTGTGTAAAAACTAAATAACACGCACAACACAATTGATCATAAGAAGCTAGGTCAAAGTCCTTTCAAGGGCTGAAATGGCCAGTTATTTATTTATTTTTAAACGATCCTCTTCACAAAATTCTTTAACACCAACTAAAACTGAAGAGTTGTGTGTCTTGATGAATTTTTGAAGTAAAACTTCAAACTTTTCGCACATTTGGGCAGGGGCTTCAAGATCTTATTTGGAACTTCTGGACCGAATTCAACGACGTGCGATATATCTGATAGGGGATGAAAACATTTCATCTTCTCTCAACTCTCTTGGGCATCGACGCAATGTTGGTTGCCTAAGCCTTATGTACAGGTACTACCATGGGAAGTGTTCAAGGGAGATACATGACTTGACGCCATCAACTCGTGTGTTTTCTCGGTCCACTCACCCGTGTTTCCGTCACCCGTCTTCCGAATCAACACAATGCTTTCGCATTCATAGGGGGCATCCCCTGAGCGTCGGTTTAGTCTAAAAAAAAAAAAAAAAAAAAACACTTTGCCTTGTTATGCTTCGGCATGTTTTTAACATAGTGTTACGCAGAATTAAATAATTTTAATATAGAATGAACACAGTAGCTTTTCAACTGCATGGTTCAAACATCGAAGCATATGGAGCATGTCTTTGATATTTATATTGAAAACATCAACCTTAAACAAAAAGACAGACACTGACTACTGCTAAGTAACAGAGTTGAAATGTACAACATTTTAAAGTATATTTCAAACTTTTGTGAGCAACAAAAGAGTACACAGAGTATATTTCTGTATTGCATTTATTTTCCTTATATCTTTATGTTTTTGATACAAAATTCTACGTATCACATAGTCTTATGATACATATTAACCCTCTCCAAACCTCCCTTAAATCGCCCTCTGTTCGGGTGTAGGAAATAAATATACAAAAATCATAAAATTTGTATGGGATCCCCCCTAAAGAGTGGTGGGTGGGAATAGGTATCCAAGAGAAAAATGTTCCTTTTACAAAAGTAATGGGGGTTGGTGATACATATTAACCCTCTCCAGCCATCCCTATAGGAATCAAAATGAAACTGGACAAATGATTTTTATTTTTGAGCGTAAAATAAAAATTGAGAAAAAACTTTTATTTCTGAGCGAAAAAATAAAATTTGAAAATTAATTTTCATTCTAGAGCAAAATAATACTAAAAGTAAAAATAAAAAAAAAAAATAACTTTTATTTCTGATCAAAAGAATAAAAATCGTAAGACAATTTAATTTGAAGATGAAGAAAGGTTAAAGTGTAGAACCATGGCTAGGATTCGAACCCGCGACCTCTGCTTTGGCAGTCAAGTGTACGAGGTCTATCGTTAGAAGCATATTTTTTAAGTATTTTTTCGTCTTTAACTATGCTAATCTTTTTTTCCTCACTGCAAAGGCTGATGGGTCATAAGACATAAACGAGTTGTTCCCATTTTTACTGCAAATAGCTTAGCTAACAAAACAATGTTTGTATGTTTCTATAACAGCATATAACAATGCTTAGAATAGCATACTCAGAAAGCAATACTGCCACGCCCCATATAATATATTGCTTATTGTTTCTCCTTTTTCGACTAACTACGTTCGCAAAGTGCTCAATAAACACTCGACTCACACACCACACCATTAACTAATGTTATTTATTGGCTTGATATTCTTATTTCTGTTTTATTATCATTTGGTTTTGTCTTGTTGTTTCTTTAAAATTGCTCTGCAAATAGTTTATTTTTCCCACTGGCTGAGTAGTGAGTTAAACGCCCTTTTGTTGTTGCCTTTATTATTGGTAGTTGGAGAAATAAATAATAACACGATAGTTTTGTTTTTTTTTTTTTTTTTTTGACATGCATACTTCATGTTTTTCTTTAAAACTTGGTTCAAAATGGCGTTGAAGTGACAAACCGTGACAAAAATGCTTTAAAAGCTTAAATAATTACAGTAAGAATGTCATTTCACACATATATTTCTTTTTCTTTCTGAACACAATACCTTTAAATGTCATTTCTGTTTTTCTATCTGCATTTTTGTGATACATTTGAGAAGATAAGATGGCAGATAAAAAAGGAAAACCTGTCAGCAATGATCTAATTTATTTTTAAATACTTTGTTGACTGAGTGATAATGTCAACAACTGACGTAATGTTAATATTTATTTTATTCTCACGTAACCTGTTGCAATTGCTTATGCAAAACTGTTACTTTGACGTCGTACTGTGCCGTAACAAAACCTTTTTGATAAATTGAAAAACTTTGCTACTTGCACACACTACAACAAAACACAAAAACACACTAACACAACCAACTAACACACAATTGTATTAACTTTACAGACGTAAAACACTTGCTTCTCATTCCACAGGTTAACATACAAGGCAAACATACACACGCACACACACATACACACGCAGCAGATACACCTCAGTCTGTCTGCATTGACCTTGTGCTATTTTACCGTTACACAAGCATCCATGCGATAAACTGCAGCTTTTATATTTAGAGAGAGACAAGATACAAGTGATGGATAAACAGTTACAAGTTGTATGCATTTAAATGCAAATCTTATAAATTAAATGTTGTTCATGCTTACTTAAGCTATTTAGTTGACAGTGTGTTGTGCCAGAAAACTGACAGCAAGTCAAAAGACTTTTGACATTTATTGAAGGGATTCAAGGAAATACCTAAGTTAAGCATTAGTAATTCCACAGAGTCTTTATATTGAAGATTTTGTTAAAATTTTATAAATCCAACAAATCTGATCTCTGTTAAGTAGTTAACCAATAATATTTTAAGATAAAATTAATCATAGAATGCTCACTTGACACACTGGGTAGCAAATCAACCAAGGCCCTTTTCCTTAATTTTAAGCGAGTAAACTCAAGAAGAACAACTTAAGTTTTTTATAATACTTGATTTTAATCTTTGTAATCTCTTAAGTAACAATTAATTTTCCAGCAGAATCCATTTTTTTAATTTTTAGAGGTTTCCACCTCAATTATTAAGTTTTTAAGTAAGAAGTCTTATCCCACGATAAAACCCTCTTAATGTTAATTTTAACCTCTTATAAGCCTCCGAGGAAATATTTCTTAGGTGCAACTGAGACGAGAAGCGTTTCGCTCTTTTGAGAAAAAGTATTATTTTTCTTCTATAACTCTCCGAACGTATTTATCAAGTATAATTTCATATTTCAGTTAGTAAAAGCCTCGTAAATACCACAAAGATGAAACAAGAAGCCTATCTTAACTTGTTTGCAAAAGTATTTTTCTGGCTCGATACTAAGTTGAAAGTACTTGGGAAGGTACGCTTCAAAATTTGGTGTGCAAGCTTGTATTGCAAACTTCCACTGAACTTGTAAGTGAAAGCATAGTTCTCCTTCGCTAGTGCCTCAAAAGTACTTGCATAGGCAAGTTGTAGTTGTCTTGCTTTCTTCGCGATATGGTCTTCCATGGCACCTAAACGAGGTTATTTTCAATTGAATTGATTGCATTTTATACTTCAAAACGTATGATTTTTAAAAGATTGGCCTAACAAAATGGGTGATGACAAAAATTGTAAAAAAATTTTAAAAATTTTATCTAACCCTTCACCTTTGAAACTTTTTTTTTGTGAATTTTTTTTTTTTACTTATATGAACGTTAGTTTGTATATTCTATAGTATCAGCAATATACTGTGAAAATTTCAAGCAAATTCATAGAGGAGATTGTTTTTTTAGCAAATTTTTTTATCTAGGCAAGTCAGGTACAAAATCAGACCATATGCACTAGACCAAGTCAAATGACACTTTATATAGAATCCTCCGTGACCCCTCCCACCCACCTGAAAAACTCGATGGTTGCAGATGAAGTAATTAGAGCTCTTATAAGTCCAAGAATTGTCAAAAATGGCCCGGTTCTGTTCGAAAATCCGGTTTTCGGAGAATAATTTTTGATGTTATGTTTTTACATTTTCTAATGTAATATTTTCTTTGATTAATTAATTATTCTATTAATTACTTGTTTTCATTGTGATAAAATTTTTAAAAGTTGCTAAGCATTTTTTTAAAAGTTTACTCAAATTTCAAATTTCAATTTTTTCAAATATTTAAAAAAAAATTAAATATATAACTGACCATTTCAGCCCTTGAAATGACTTTGACCTAGCTTCTAATGATCAATTGTGTTGTGCGTGTTATTAAAGTTTGTACACAATTGACCGAGAACCGGACCTACAGGCTTAACGCTGACTCCGAAGGGCGATGAACGTAATGTTCTTGTTCTCAAGAAGCTTTACATGGCATTTTAATTACTCTCTGAATAATTGGAAAGTTTGCCATAGCCTGCAGAGAGGTGGCGGCCGTACAGAAAAATTTTCCAATTTGATAATTTTTGCACCACATAATTTAAACACCAGTCATTCTAGTCGATACTAGAATCATGGGAGTAGCTCCCAAAACAACGCAGCTGAACGTATTTTAAGCCTTACTCAAAATATACCTTTTTTTAATTTGGACTTTTGGATGGTAGAGTTTCGTTATTTTTTGAACGACCCTCTTAATTCTAGTAGCGATGACTATAAGAATGTTCCTTTAAGAATGTTCCTACTAGGCGCGCTCGGTATTCGAGTTAAAATTTAAAATTTTTTACAGGAAAACGATAAGAGATAATGGAATTTTTTTTGCGGGGGGAATAAATACACTAAAAAAATATTTAAAACGAGAAATTTTTTATTAATTTTTTTAACATTTTTTATGTATGAAACTTTAATTTGAAGTTGACGTGTCGATATCATAAAGAGCTGATGGTAACCATAATAACTAAAGTTTGGCAGTACACAGAAAAAAAAAAAAAAATCTAAATTAGTAAAAAATTTCTAAAAAAAAAAAATTTATTGATGTATGAATAAAATAAAAAAAAAAACGCTAAAGTTTTTTTTGGATTTTGTGCAAAAACATACAGGAAAAATAAAATTTTTTAATATCTACTGGTCTACTTTGACATGACAGAAAAAAAAACAACAAAAACAATAATTTTTTAACAAAATTTGATATTTTATCTATTCAATAAAAAAAAAAACAATTTACCGTTTTTTACCGAAGCTCTGTCACCTCTTCGCCACGAAGAGGTTTTAGCGAAGCATCTTATTGAAGTTCCGACAGTTTTACAAAACTTCTATATTATTTCTGAGAGCAAAGATACTTATTTAAGAGCGGATGTTCTTGAAACTACTTCGTAAAGGTATAAACAAAGCGCCTTTTCAAAGTTGAGTTTACCTCCACCTACTATATTACTAATAAGAGTGAGGCTGTTAAAGACCGAGGAAAAAAAAATCGTAAAACCAAATAAAATACACTTTGCCACAAAGACTTTTATTGGTTAATTGTGCCCAAAGATAAAAAATCGTTACGGCAAAGGCACAAAGGTTGTTAAATTTACATGAAAAATGTACTTACACGCAAAGAAAAAAAACGTTTATCGCCAGTTTTCCGCAATCGAACTTCGTTTGTCGTGCTTGAAATCGTTATTTGCAAACGTTTCAACAGTTGTCATAATAATAGTCAGTTGCGAGAAACGCGTCATTTAGCTGCAGGAAATTAATTTCGTTTGTCATAAACGCGAGTGATTTTTAAATTGCAGCAATTGAAAACTTCGTTTTTCCCAACTGAAAATTTTGTTTATTTTTCCCTTCGTTGTATAAACATAACGCTTAGAGTTACTTTTTGGACAAATTGTTACTATATAAGGAAATTGGTAGTTTGCTTAACACGCGGACGGACATAGCAACGGAGGTGCGATGAGTGCAATCCATAAGAAGACGGACGGACATAATGAGAAAGATTATTAATATAATAAATAATAATGACCAAAATAGCTTGTGGTATATACATATATAAGATATATTTTTAAGTTGATGACAAATGAATATTCGTTTGCGGCAAATACAACTCGCAAACGAAGTACAGTTGGTGAATTTTTTAGTTGTGGTAAACGAAAAATTTCTTTGCGTGTAAGATCAAAGACTTATGTACTTGTGATCGACTCAAAATTAAAAAGTTGATTACCTGGTAACTATCTTTCAATGTCCACTTTTTCTATTTACTACCAACCCCCGCGTTCTCATTCTTTTTTACCCTCCTACCTTTCCTTTAAAGGTTAGGAAAAATCCTTTAAAATTTCGTTTAGAGTTACAGACTTTGTCTTTGAAACAATTATGCTTATCTCAAAAAAAAAAAAAAAAAAATGTTCTTGATTTCACATATTTCTCTTAATCTTTTGTTAAAAAGTAATTAAATCGTCATATTTTATTTGTAGCTCTTTTCTTTTTTGCTACTAGGTAGTTCTTTTACCTTGTAGCAAAGATATTTTGGTTACAGTTTAACAAGAATTTTTTTGTTTGATTTTAAGGCGTTCAGTTTTCTCAGTGTAGTCTCTTGAGTGCTCTAAACAAGTTACGAAGAAGTTTCGCACATATGTCTGTTTACTAGGTAGAGAAAATGTTTCAATGCAGAGTAAAAATAAGATTTTTAGTTAAGTTTATATAAAAATAACATCATTTTTAAGGGTACAAATACATGTAAATGCTCGAAAATCAGTAATTTTTCGTGAATTATTTTGAGGATGATAAAATAATTAAATCATTTTACACTTTTGAAATAATTAAGGACATGTGTATGGTAATAAAAACAATTTTTTTTTTAATACAAAATGGCGGCGGAACAGTCCTTCCACGAAGGCCGTTTTTGTCGAAGTCGTAAAACGTCTGCCATCGCCCAGCCTTTTCTATTCGTCTGAAATCATAAGACAAAAAATATTTTTAGTTTTATGCCGACTCCAAACGGCTAATATGCATGTTCTCAAAGAAGCTTTACGTGGCATTATTTACTCTCTGAGGTTTTCCATTGTCTGCAAAGAGGTGACAGCCGAACAGAAAAATTAATTCAATTGAAAAAATTTTCTGCGTCAGATGGAATTGAACCCGGGTTCTCTGGCGTATGGGTCACGCACTCTACCCACTGCGCCACGGCCACCGTAATGTTGACTAAAACCCCTCAAAATTTCGCGTTTAAAGCTTTAGGAAGATAAAACTATTAGTTTTTGCGACTAACCGATCAATCAGCAATTCCAGGCGCATACAATAGCCCTTCAGCTTCCTCGAAAAGCTGAGTATTTTTCAGTTGTTGCTGTTTCCTGGTAGTACATTTTACAGTATATTTTACATGTATTTTTCCCCTTAAACTTTAATATCTCAATGTTTCGCTCAATTTTATCAAAACTCAAAATAATTGTAGGCATTTGAAGCATTTAATAACTCTAAGAGCTAATAAGAGCTTCTTCCAAAAATAATTAAACAATATAACACCTTTAGATATAAATATTTTACAAATTGAAATTTTTTTTAATAACTATAAATACTCATAAATAGTAGAAAAAATTCAAAAGTGTTAATTTAAAATTATAAATTCATTATAATTTAATACAGAAATATTAATGAATGCACAAATATTTTCAGAACATAATTTGCTTGTCAACTACAAGCAAATCATCTAAAATTCTGACATTCCACAAATCATCACTTAAATAATTATGACATTTTGTTCACAAATGACAAAAAATTTGTGCACAAAAGTTGTTGTTTTTGACACGTAAGCGAAACAATTTAATTGTTTGCTCTACACTTTGTTCTTACGTGTTTGGTGCAAAAGCGTTAGTGTTGGTTGGTTGCTTCAAAAAATAAAAAAATTGCATGCTTTCAGGCTTGCTTCAGATTGCGTGCAGTCATAGTTTTCATAGCGAAAAGCAACTAATTGTGCTTTAATTAAATTTTGATAAATTAAAAAAACATCTAGAAAATGCATTCGTGTCACACGCTGCTCCAGTTTATAATCTAACGAAATTATACCAAATTGTTGCAACATAGTTTAAAGGTTTAAACAAAAAATTTCACTTGTGGGAACCTGTTGAGTGGAGTGGCTTGAAATACTTCAAATTCTTCATTCTAATTTTGAATAAAAAAAAATACTGGAGGTTATGTAAAAACAAAAATTTTAGAATAACATATTTGTGGAAACTCATAAAAAACGCATGCTTTTAAGGCTCGGCAACATTTCAGAGTATAAAGAACCTACAAGTATTTGCAACAGCTAAGGAATAACATAGGTGCACAAAGCTTTTCTTAAGAGCTACTGCAGGTTACTTCAGAAGTACTGATCTGCCAAGAATCAAAAACTGAAGTTTGATTTTTTTTGTATTTAATACAACCCTGTAAACATTTTCTGAGTGCCTTAAAAAAATTACTCTAAAAAGAGTATTTCTTATGCGTGTTTTATGAGAATAAAAACGCAATAAAAAGACTCATAAAGGAGTCTTTGTTAGGATTCTAAAATGATTGCTCAAAAATAAGACTCAATAAATAGTATTTTTTATGCGTGTTTTATGAGTACGCAATAAAAAGACACCTAAAAGAGTCTTCGATATGATTGTAAAATGAATGCTCAGAAATAAGACTCTGAAAAGGGTATTTTTTATGCGTGTTTTATGAGTACGCAATAAAAAGACTCATAAAGAAGTCTTTTATGTGATTGTAAAATAATTGCTCAGAAATAAGACTCTAAAAAGAGTATTTTTATGCGTGTTTTATGAGTACGCAATAAAAAGACTCATAAAAAAGTCTTTTATATGATTGTAAAATGACTTTTTAAATTTTTCTTCTATTACTTTTTATTTGAAATGTTTTAAAAAAGATATTGTTGTCATTTTTTTTTTATTTTTCAACTATCAAATATTTTAAATAAATTTGAATCTAAAAATATATTTCAGCCTAAACGGATCATAATTACTTCTATGAGTTCTGAAAGAGTCCTCAGTATGAGTTTTTAAAGATTCCATTCCATGATTCTTAAATATGACTATCAAAAGTGTCTTAATTTTGAGTCCAAAAAACATTTATATGAATTCTAAAACAGTATTTATTTAAAGTCTTTATTATGAATCTTAAAAAGTATTTAAAATGAGTCTTAAAATAGTCTTAATTTTTAGTCCAAAAAGACTCATTTCTATGAGTTATAAAAGAGTCTTTATTATAAGTCTTTAAAGAGTCTTTATTATGAGTCTTAAAAAAGTATTAAATATGAGCCTTAAATGAGTCTTAATTTTGAGTCCAAAAACACAAATTTAAATGAGTTCTTAAAGAGTCTTTATTATTGAGTCTTAAAAGAGTATTAAATATGACTCTTAAAAGAGTCTAAATTTTGAGTCTTGAATGATGCATAAAACAGTCATTACTATGAATCATATTTTGAGGCCCGAAACCTAGGAAAATGTACTCATAAAAAAGTCTGTTTTGAGCGCAACATGACGATAAAAGCTCATTATTATGAGTCTTAAAATACTCTTTTAAGAGTCATAATGTTTGCTGGGAAGGGTTGCTACAGGAGCATACCACAGAGACGGGTGTTACATTTGAACGCCTTAAAAGTCAATACAAAAAAGTTTTAAAATCGTTCAAAATGCCATGTAAAGCTTCTTGAGAACGAGAACTTTCCGTTCATCTCCGTTCGGAGTCGGCGTTAAGCATGTAGGTCCGGTTCTCGGTCAATTGTGTACAGACTTAATAACACGCACAACACAATTGATCATAAGAAGCTAAGTCAAAGTCCTTTCAAGGGCTGAAATTGCCAGTTATTTATTTATTTTTTTTTTAGATTTAATAGTAGAACCAGGTGGCTTATACCAAAATTCAAAACCCAAGTACTTAGAAATTTATCCCGGCCATAATCTTTTGTTACATTATTTTTGAGATCATAAGGAACCATTAAAAATAAAAAAAAACAAAATCAATTTTTCAAAAATTCTAGAGTGGCCTAACCCCTTAATGCTTAATGTTGAATAAATCCAAGAAGGTTCAATTTATCTTGAGTTTATCTTCATAGAAATGTATTTTATTAATAAATTAATAAATATTTTAAATAGTTGCTATATAAAAACTCCATTTTCTTCTTTGCAGATAACACTCAACCATCAGGCTAAACCACAAAATCAAAATTAGAAAATTGCAAGAGTTATTTTAAGAACTTCATAAAAATGATTCGAATGGGTTGTACCGCATAAGCCGGAAATGTGTGAAAATTGTATATAACAACGGAATGTTCACAGCTTACTGGCAGAACATGATGAGAAGGGAAGTTTAATCGGACATCATTGTTCAACTTCAGATCAAAACCATAAGAATAACAGCAAAGCAAAAGTCAATAAACTAAACCGTACACTCTGCATACCAAGAAGTATTCTACGGTGGCACTTTTTTTCAGGAAGCAGCTCAACGTAGGATTGTTCTTTGAGGTGGATGCATAATCGGCATGATTAATGCAATGTAGCGGTAAGTAAGCTATACAGCATCCAAAGCAAAGGTACGCATACCGTGAAACATCTTATTATCTTAGTATCCTTTGCAGTGGCGGCCCTATGGTCGGCGAACGCGATAGAGACCGTGAAGCGGTGCGCTGGGAAACGGGTGAATCAACACCGCCCCAATACAATAATGGAGGATCACAAATGGTCGGCACTCTGCATGGTGGACAGGCTGCAAGCCAACAACAACAGCAACAGCAACAGCAACAAAGAGAACAACAGCAGCAAAGTCAAAGACAGCAACAGCAACAACAACAACAGCAACTACAACAGAATTATTATCAGCAGCAACAACAGCAACAACAACAACAACAACAACAACTGCTCACCGCCAAGTGGGTGGAGAACGAAACAATTGGCCGCGTCACCATCCCCTCTGGCGACGGCAGTGATAATCAACCATACTACGATACAAGCGGTAATGTCGATTGGGCCCGCGCGATGGGAACCGGTGGAGCTAGTTCATATGGCTGCGGCAGCGGAACCATTACAGCAGCTGGTAGCCTTGTTTACGGCCCTGGTGCTGCTGCTCTCACAAATAGAAACGTCAGCAGTGCAAACAACGATTATGCTGATGGCAGCAGCGCTGCTGGTGCAACAAATGCTGCAACAACAGCAACCTCAACAGCATCGACAACAGCAACAACAGCTGCAACAGGACCAGCAGCAGCAGCAGCAACAATTCTGCAAACATCCAATCCGGGCACTGCCGCTGCCACACCTGCTGGCTATGCTACTAGCAGTACCGTGGTCAGTGTTGCTGTTGCTCTGCCAAGCAACACGCCACAAACTGGTGCCGTGGGCAAAGAAGTACGCTACGCTCCATTCCCGATCGCCTCACCCACGCATTCGAATCCCACGACTTCCCAGATGCCAGGCGCTCTCGGTTTCGCAGCCGCTGGCGCCCTCCAACGGACACATTCCAGATCAATGTCCTCCATACCGCCCCCGGAGCCCTTTATGATAGCGCAGTACAAGCAGATGAACCACCGCGTCTCGATCAATGTGGGCGGCGTCAAGCACGAGGTGCTCTGGCGCACTCTAGAGCGTCTGCCACACACACGGCTCGGCCGTCTACGCGAGTGCACCACGCATGAGGCCATCGTTGAGCTGTGCGACGATTACTCGCTGGTAGACAACGAGTACTTCTTCGATCGTCATCCGAAGAGCTTCAGTTCGATTCTCAACTTTTATCGCACCGGCAAGTTACACATCGTAGACGAGATGTGCGTGTTGGCGTTCAGCGATGATCTCGAGTATTGGGGCGTCGACGAGCTCTATCTGGAGTCTTGCTGCCAGCACAAATACCATCAGCGCAAGGAGAATGTGCACGAGGAGATGCGCAAAGAGGCTGAATCGTTGCGTCAACGTGACGAGGAAGAGTTTGGTGAGGGCAAGTGTGCCGAGTACCAGAAATACTTGTGGGAACTACTGGAAAAGCCAAATACGAGTTTTGCCGCGCGGGTAAGTTCGTGATGCGCTTCCAATTGGAAAGGAGTTATTTGTTTTCTGGCATATTCCTTGGTTTGATTGATTTAATTTTTGAGTTTTTCGTTAGTTATTTTCAGTTAAGTTCTGATGCTGTACAAATATTAAGTTAAAGTTTTAAGTTATTATTTTTTTTAAAGGTTATCCTTTTCAATGGTTATTTAATTATTATTATTTTATTAAATTTGGTTTTTGTTTTTTTTTTAGAGTATTTTTAGTTTAAAATTTTAAGTTGATTGAATAAGTATTGGCATTAATTTTATTTTTTAAATGCTATTTCACATCATCTCCAGAGAGTTCAGAAATTATGGGATACCGCTTAATATTTGTGGTTCTGGAAAAGTAGGAAAGCAATGAGCTTGAATTTAAACAGTTTCGAACATTTTTGACAGAAAAGATTAAAAAGCTCCATTTCAATACCAGCCTCTCAAAGAAGTATGGACGTAGCAAGAAGTTGAAATCGTTAAACCGTTCAACAAATAACTCTATAGTTTTTAATGAATTTTCAATTGTTTGATTGTATGATCCTTAAGAGTATTTTCACTTAAGAAATTGCAAAAATGAGAATTTCAAATCACACAGTCATTAATTAGAGATTTTGGTGCTTCATTTCCAGCGATAGTATTCACATTGCCCACGACTGTATTAAGAATTGAATCCATTTAAAAAAAAAACTATAAAGTTAAAAGCTGGTTCTAACCTTGAGTTATCTTAGTTCAAAGGACTCCTTGGACATTAAAAGATGATTGTACTTAGACTTAGACTTAGACTTAGACTTAGACTTAGACTTAGACTTAGACTTAGACTTAGACTTAGACTTAGACTTAGACTTAGGCTTAGACTTAGACTTAGACTTAGACTTAGACTTAGACTTATACTTAGACTTAGACTTAGACTTAGACTTAGACTTAGACTTAGACTTAGACTTAGACTTAGACTTAGACTTAGACTTAGACTTAGACTTAGACTTAGACTTAAACTTAGACTTAGACTTAGACTTAGACTTAGACTAAGACTTAGACTTAGACTTAGACTTAGACTTAGACTTAGACTTAGACTTAGACTTAGACTTAGACTTAGACTTAGACTTAGACTTAGGCTTAGACTTAGACTTAGACTTAGACTTAGACTTAGACTTAGACTTAGACTTAGACTTAGATTTAGACTTAGACTTAGACTTAGACTTAGACTTAGACTTAGACTTAGACTTAGGCTTAGACTTAGACTTAGACTTAGACTTAGACTTAGACTTAGACTTAGACTTAGACTTAGACTTAGACTTAGACTTAGACTTAGACTTAGACTTAGACTTAGACTTAGACTTAGACTTAGACTTAGACTTAGACTTAGACTTAGACTTAGACTTAGACTTAGACTTAGACTTAGACTTAGACTTAGACTTAGACTTAGACTTAGACTTAGACTTAGACTTAGACTTAGACTTAGACTTTAACTTAGACTTTGGGAGGAATATTGGGAGATAGTTAAACTTGTTTTCTGTAAAGCTAAAAGCTCATAAGGAAGATCACTCTGGATGTAATATTTAAAGCTTTTATTACTTCTGTGGATAGATTATAGCTCTGTTCTGAACTACATAGAACCACATGAATTTCGAAAACCCACCATTTCTGCTCTCAACTAAATTCAAGCAAATTCAATTTGCACTTCTATGCAATTAACAGTAACAGGAGCTGTCATGAGCTCACTCGCAATCACTGCTATAGTGTAAGAATAAAAAAATCACCGAAAATCTACGAAATAATGCTGTACAACAAGCTTTTTGCGCTCATGTGTCACATTTAATAGGAATTTAAACACCGCTAAAATATTTTTTTTTATTCTTTCTTCTTTAATTGTTCTTTTAAATGTTTAAAACTTTTATTCAACTTAATCAAAGATCAATTTATATGGCAATAATATAAATATGTTAAGCAACTTCTTTTATTTATTATAAAGTTCTATATGGTTGACGTTGCGGCTTTTATTTGTGCAAAAAAGTTGCAAGAAATGATAAAATTAAGCTTTGAGCTTAAAGCAACAAGTAAAAAAAGAAAGCTTAAGAAAGCACTTTGTTAAGTTTAACAAGAAGCTTCTGTAAATAGCAGTTTTTGGTTGATGGGTTTGCTTTTGTATGTATGTACGGCGTTTGTTTATGTTCGTTACTCTTTCTATAACATATGAAGTATATAAACAGAGAAAAAAAAAAACCAAACAAAAAGCTTAAAAATCTTTTAACAGATATATATATTTGAAAAAAAGCTCTTAATGAAATAGAAATTTCAAACTTTTCTCGTACTGTTGGTTCACTGCTTCGACAGATGTCGACAAAAAAGCTTTTTTGAAGCTTGTGTAAGAAGAGAGCACAAGTACTGTTGCAGCAAAGCGCTCAATTTACGTTTGCTTTTCTACTGAAATTCGACTGTTTCATAAAACAGTAAAATACACCGTATTAAAAAAAAAAATAAAAAAATCAAAGTTTCCATTGTTTGCTTTAAATGGTTTCATTTCAGAATCACATTAAATTTGTTGTTGTGTTTATGTATTTTTTGTTTCTTTTTATATAATAACGTAAAACTGTTTATTTGTATTATTTTTAAATCTTTCTTGTAACATCTTTATTTATATATGTATCTATATATATGGAACTAAACCTCCTCACAATTAATTATTTCATATATTTATATTAAAAAAAATAAGTTTTTTCTAATAATTTAGATTTTTGCGAAACTTTTTCTAGCCTTAGTAACGCAATGTAAGACAGAGAAAGCAATATTGAAATTGTACAATCTACTAACAACAACCACTAATTAATTAAATAATTTTGTCAATCTTTCTAACACGTAAACTAAGAAACACACACTAACCCGAACACATATACACACACACACACACACACATAACCATGTGTATTACATGTGTACTGTATACAGCTTGTAACCATGTTTGGGAATGGGCAAAAAGCGATATGACCAGGCGGCAGGTGTGCTGTAGAAATCCTCGGAAAAAATTGATGACACAAAAGAACTCTGGGGAGAAGTGGCCAGATTCGTGTTGTAATACATTTCCATAACGCCCTCAACGCTAGGTCTCTTTCGAAGCGAGCTTTGCTTGTGCTTGAGCTTTGTAAGTACGCGCCCGCCATTAACCGCACGTTTTGGGTAAAGCACCACAAAACGACCCAAAACAGCCAAGAAAGCTTTTGCGTTTTTTTTTTTTTATCTTAGCACAAAACTAAGAAGATTTGAATGTCTAATTTCTGGCTGCTCACACCAAATATTGCTTAAAAGTTTTTGCCTCTCTCTCTCTCTATCACTTACACATACACCCAAACTCTAACTCCCGTTCTCTCTTTCTCGTCAAAACTTTCAATGCCACGCAAGCTCGCTTTCTCCCTTATATATTTTGCCAATATTAAAAAGCTCGCGCTTAAAAGTTAACCCTCTGCCACCCTAAAAGCGTTATATGGAAATAATTACAACATATTTGGGTGCATCTCCAATAATTTTTTCATATTATCAGTTCTATTATTTTAAAACTATTATTTCGTTTTTTATCTATTCAAGCTGCGTATTTTTCATGGAAGTTCTTGCTGCTAGAGATAGGAATGCCTTGTAGCAAAAAAGTAACAGAAGCTTTTTAAGCTTTAATGTCAAGTTTAAGACGGTTTACGTAAAGTTTAAGTCTTGATCATATTATTATTCACTATTTATTCGCGACTTCAACTATATAATTCATTGC
The DNA here is from genome assembly GCA_943735915.1 of Pherbina coryleti. Taxonomy (NCBI): domain Eukaryota; kingdom Metazoa; phylum Arthropoda; class Insecta; order Diptera; family Sciomyzidae; genus Pherbina; species Pherbina coryleti. The sequence goes on from OX030952.1 coordinate 112,112,617, forward strand.
AACTTTTTCGACTGATTTAAGAAAGTGCAGATTGACCAAAATCGGCCAAGATTCCTCTCATTTATTTCAGTTAATGTATTGTAAGCACATAATGACAGGCAATTAAAAATATTTTCCTACGTTGCACACACTTTATAATTCACATTAGTTTTTTCGACAAATCTTGTTTCAAACGAACTGACTCCTAAAGTCTTCAGATGTATATTTTCGATGTTTGTCTATGATAGACATATGAGTTTCAATATAGTTGGCTGTTGCACCTCTTGAGTTTACTTAAAAACTATTCAATTTGTTTTCGGTGTACAGTCAATGTTATAATTCGTTATACATTTTTCGTTTGTATTTGTAAGCCACAACCTTTGTGTTTGTTTCTCTCACAGAGCTCTTTTGAATATAAAACACTGCAAACTTCTTTGGTGAAAAATCCGACACGTTTTTTGCTTTTCATATTTTTTCATATTTACTTAAAACTTTTCGGCATTACATGAAAAGGCTTTACTAAAAAAGTTTAGCAAAAAGTTTCTTAGCAGCAACTACTCAAATTTTCAACTTTATAAATATAAATAAGTTCTTTCGCTTTCCAAATTGAATTTAAAAAACTAAAACTCTTTTTCAGTTCTTTTTAAAAATGAAAAGATTTCCAGAGCTCTTGCCAGTTGTATTTTTTAAAATAGTTTTTTCTGTTTTTAATTTATTCTTCTCTCTGAACTTAACTGAAAACTAAAAAGTTTTACAAAAAGCTTTAAATTTCTGTTTGTTATCTTCTCTCTATCTGAGTTATGTTTAAAAATTTAATTTTTTTTTTTCTTAATATACCGCCTAAACACATCCTTTTTTTGAATAAGAATAATATGAGAACCAACGAAAATGGATATTTATACAAAATAAAAAAATTATAGAATGATATTATTTTGAACCAACAGACTTATCCCGCCCTCACAAACTCAGTAACATTTTTTAAATACTCTCCACATTTTTCTTTAACAATCAATCTCTAATACATGCATAATAGGTGTATATATATATATATAATTCGATATATTTATCTACACATGTAATCATCATTTGCAAAATATATGAAAACAAACATATATATCTACCAACAATTTGCAGTGCAGACAGAACAAAATTCTTTGTTTTCAATTTTTCTTTTTTTTATGTGTTCAGTTTTTTCATTTAAAAGCTAAAATTTTCCTTAACTCCATGTTGACAAATTAATGGTGCCTTAGTCCTTATAATATTTTGAATTTCTAAATCTACTATATGATGTCATATCTTTTTTTTTCTTTTTAATTGTTGTTGTTGTTCGTCTTCTATTCTTTTTTGGTGTTTCGTTGTTATGTGCGTTTTACAATTGGTTGGTTTAAATTGACAATTATTTAGTAGTATGTGTGTGCGTAATTGCATTAGTAAGATGTATGTGTTGTTTTTCATAGTATTTGTGTAAAATGTTGTAGTTACCTCGCGCGTTCTGTCGTGTACCTGGTCTAGTGGGTACACTCTCATATACATCACTGTTGCAGTGTTGCCACGTTTTAAAAAAAATAAAAAATAAAAAAATCAGCCTTGAATTGAATAAAATTTATTATTTCGTTTTGTTAAATTCCAATCAAACAACCTACGCCCCCTATTCAAAACCCCACTCCCTTTCATGGCGATGACTTTGTATCTATGATAATAATAACTTCCCACCAAATTTAAGCAAATTATTAGCTCCAAGATTTGTACTCTATTAAAAATTAATTTTTTTCTTGTGCAAATTTTAACTCCGTATGTCTCGAATTTTGTTTGTTTTTTTAGAATATCAAGAAAAATGTGAAAACCACGCACCTTCCATACGAAGGTGTGCCCTAGAGTAACATGCATCTATCTAACTTTACATTTCTATCTATGTATCTATCTAGTAATTAACTAACCAGTACATAAACAATAAATCAATTCGTATATTTCTAGATTCTTCTATGTAGTTGTAATCGTGATTGTGAGCTTTTTGTTTTGTTTAAACTTTTTAACAAAAAAAAAAAAAAAAAATTTGAATATTGAAATCCTGAAATAAATTTGTTCTTATGACAAAGTTAATTGTTTGTGCTAGTGAATTGCATTAATTTAAGTTCTTATTATATATGTATGTGTAAAATGTTGTGTATTATTTTGCTCCATGTCATGTCCTGTCATGTATGTATATAAAACTTTAAGTATATCTGTATATATTATATGAACTTTTTTTTGTAAATGTATCAGAATTGCACGTGCGCAATTTCTTCTCAATGTAAATACCGCTGAAACAATGTCAAAGAGCATGTTTTCCTTTCGTACAAATTTTTTAAAATTTTCTTTTATTTTTTTTTTCTTAATTTTTTTATTTCAAATGCGTGGTATATACTAAGAGCATATACTTGAATGATATTTGTCTGGACAGTGGAACATAATGATATCTTTTGAAAAAACCCAATATATGTTAGAGGTTCCTACAGAAGAAAAGCTGTGAAAAACCTTGAAGATAATCAATCTAGTTCTGACTAGATAATGATATCTTATTACACTAGATATCTGCCTAGGTCCTATAAGCAGAATGAAATTCAGATCACTTGTGGCTTCAAGTTAGTTCTGACTTTCCTAAAAGCAGAAAAAAAATATCAGATGTAATGTTAAATTCGAATGGATAACGTTTAAGACTTTGGGGTTGTAGGCCAGGGTTTCAATACTTTACCATTAAGGGTTAAATACATTGAACATCAAAAATTTAGAATAATTGAAGAAAATCATGCAACTATCAAAAATAAATGTACTTAAAAGCAAAAATTCCACTCAATGAATGCCAAAATTACTCCCAAAACTCTTTCAAAAGCAATTACAGGCCATTTTACAATCTATTGAGCGGTTTTATTTGATTTGAAGGTATTTAAATAGAAATGGGATTCTCAGCCTATAAAATTGTAACTGATTAAATAATTTACTTAATTTCTTTCTGATCAACGTAGAGTGCCTGGACTGTTCTATGCTAATATTAAAAAACCGGTTCAATCCAACCGACACAGATTTTTTTCAGTGGTAATTAAATTTTTTTCTCTCGCGTTACTCTCTTCAGCAGAAGCAAAGCTCAGAGAGTAAATAATGGCATGTAAAGCTTCTGAAAAACATGCACATTAGTCGTTGGAAGCCGACACGAGTTTCCAATTATTTGATTATAAACAGATTGGTCGATTGAGAAAATCGGTCAAAGTTCTTTCAAAGAATGAGATAACCAATATTGCTTTTTAATGTCAATTTTTTTTAAACCTGTTCATAACAGTAAAAGATTTGTCTTATTTCCGTCATCCATCAATCATTCTTTTAAACTTATTTGAAATTTCCTTTAAACTGTTTTGATCTAAAAAAAATCATCACCACTCATCGCAGTTTTGACTCTCAAATTCAGTTACCAATTATCCAGTAAATAACCCTACAGGTACCCAAAACTAAATAAAATAAAAATAAATTAATAAATAAAAAGTGTTGTACAATAAAATAATAGCTCGGGATTCCATTTTCAAATTAATACAAAATAAGACCTGTTGCTTTATTACAAGAATCATTTTTAAAGTTAGTTTTTAACATTAACAACAAAAACTATGCTTGAACGAATTATCTTTCCTTTCCGTTTTTACTTCCTTTTTCCATAAAGATTTTTCTATTCCAGAATTTTCATCTGAGTTATTACTCAGTATTGACCAACCAAAGCATTACCCATATTTTTCAGTTCATAATTGAAAAAGATGATGCTAAGTGAATTAATGGGAAGGCATCCGAACCAAGCTTCACCAAAATCAACATCAGCCCAAGTGTTGTGAAATAAGAAGTTGGGTTAAATGAGTTCATGAAGAAGTTGACCCATCAATGTCATCAATGAAGCCTACCTAGTAAACCAATTCTACGGTTTTCAAATTCATTTATGAACCTTTTCGGGTAGAAACGTTCATTTTCGGCACTCATAAATAAACACTTTATGTATTATTCGTCGGAATTAAGTGCCTATCAAAAATAAACATTATTTTGTTCGAAAATGAGGTAAAAAAAGAACAATAAATTTTCCTTTTTTTTGTTCGGAAATGAGTTAAAAAAAGAACCATAGAAAAGTTATTTTTTCGGCACTCGGAAATAAACATTTTTTGAATCAATCACCGGACGAAAATACCTTTCAGAAACGAACCTTTTTTCGGAAATGAGTTTAAAATTAAACCAAAGAAAAGTAGCAGTACATCCATTTCCCTTCTACAGGCGAGAATCAATTCGCACTGGTTTATAGTTCAGTGGGTATACTCCAAAGATTATCTAGATGAAACCTTTAAATGGTCTGGCTTCGAAAATTAAAAAAAAATTAATATGATACTAATTAAATACCGAATACTTAGTACTAATTGCTGAATAGTGTCTACATAATACTGAATACTTAATATTAACTACTTAATACTTAATACAGAAAACTGAATACTAAATACTGAAGACTAAATACTAACTACTGAATGCTAAAAATTGAATACTGCAAACTATATACTGAAAACTAAATACTGAAAACTTAATACTAAATGCTGCATACTGAAAACTAAATATTGAATACAGGCTGTTGTATACTGAATACTGAAAAATGGATACTGAATACTGAACACTAAATACTGAATAGCGAATTCGGAAAACTTAATACTAAATACTTTACATAATACTTAATACTTAATACTTAATACTTAATACTTAATACTTAATACTTAATACAAATACTAAGAACTAAAT
>OX030952.1:112117583-112263304 GCA_943735915.1 Pherbina coryleti
ATACTGATACTGATACTGATACTGATACTGATACTGATACTGATACTGATACTGATACTGATACTGATACTGATACTGATACTGATACTGATACTGATACTGATACTGACACTGATACTGATACTGATACTGATACTGATACTGATACTGATACTGATACTGATACTGATACTGATACTGATACTGATACTGATACTGATACTGATACTGATACTGATACTGATACTGATACTGATACTGATACTGATACTGATACTGATACTGATACTGATACTGATACTGATACTGATACTGATACTGATACTGATACTGATACTGATACTGATACTGATACTGATACTGATACTGATACTGATACTGATACTGATACTGATACTGATACTGATACTGATACTGATACTGATACTGATACTGATACTGATACTGATACTGATACTGATACTGATACTGATACTGATACTGATACTGATACTGATACTGATACTGATACTGATACTGATACTGATACTGATACTGATACTGATACTGATACTGATACTGATACTGATACTGATACTGATACTGATACTGATACTGATACTGATACTGATACTGATACTGATACTGATACTGATACTGATACTGATACTGATACTGATACTGATACTGATACTGATACTGATACTGATACTGATACTGATACTGATACTGATACTGATACTGATACTGATACTGATACTGATACTGATACTGATACTGATACTGATACTGATACTGATACTGATACTGATACTGATACTGATACTGATACTGATACTGATACTGATACTGATACTGATACTGATACTGATACTGATACTGATACTGATACTGATACTGATACTGATACTGATACTGATACTGATACTGATACTGATACTGATACTGATACTGATACTGATACTGATACTGATACTGATACTGATACTGATACTGATACTGATACTGATACTGATACTGATACTGATACTGATACTGATACTGATACTGATACTGATACTGATACTGATACTGATACTGATACTGATACTGATACTGATACTGATACTGATACTGATACTGATACTGATACTGATACTGATACTGATACTGATACTGATACTGATACTGATACTGATACTGATACTGATACTGATACTGATACTGATACTGATACTGATACTGATACTGATACTGATACTGATACTGATACTGATACTGATACTGATACTGATACTGATACTGATACTGATACTGATACTGATACTGATACTGATACTGATACTGATACTGATACTGATACTGATACTGATACTGATACTGATACTGATACTGATACTGATACTGATACTGATACTGATACTGATACTGATACTGATACTGATACTGATACTGATACTGATACTGATACTGATACTGATACTGATACTGATACTGATACTGATACTGATACTGATACTGATACTGATATCATCACTTAACAAATAAGTGATGATTAAATTTGTTTTTTCATTTCAATAACAGTCGATTTTGAAGATTTCCAAGCGAAAGTATAAAAACACTGTTTCAGCGAGACAATTCATTCAAGTTCTATCCACTCTATATGCCACTGTAAAAAAAAATAAACAAATTTTTTTTTGTTTTTGTTCGAATCACTTGAATGCCAAAAAATTTCAACACATAAAAATTACTTTTTTCATTTATTGTTCTGATATTTTTTCAAAAACTCTTTGTCTAAAACCCTGCTATAACAGATAACATTTATAAACATAACTTTATTTATTTGTGTTTATTTAATTATTTAGTTAATTAATGTAATACTATGATAAGTTTTCCAAAAGCATATTAATTGTAAACTCTAACTTTTATCATTTAGATACACTCACAGCAAAAAAAGAAAAGCATTCAGAAAAAAATTCAAAAATTCCAAACATTTTCCACCCACAAAGAATACTCCTTCCAAAAATTAACCTTGGTATTATTTCCTCGTTTTAGTTATAAAGCATTAAAAAGAAGCTCCAAACCCTTCAAAAAATTCCATTCTCACTATATTAAGAGAGAAAAGAAAACAAAAATAAAGTAAAATAAACGAAATCACGGCGTGGCTGCGTACAGTGGTCTCCATGGTAGATGCGGACACCCAAGAGAATATGTTAAATGCAATGCTTCCCTGAAAGTAAAAGCAAAATATTCAAAATATTGCAAAAAAAAAATAAAACAAAAATCCAATAAAGCTAATTATTGCCAAAGAGCTTTAGAATTTAATATGATTCTCTAAATTTGGAAATGTCAAAGCAATAAAAGTAATACAAAAACAAAAGAGTCCCACAAACAAAAACAACACCACCAACACCTCCCCCACTCAACATATCCAATTCCGTTACCGATATTCCTAGTCATGCACTCAATCGCTCTCTCTCTCTTTCTCACACACACAAGCACACATACACATATACACACAAATAGCAGTGTATGCCAATGGCATTGAAAAATGCAACTGAGACTGGCATCAAATTGAAATTGATACCCATTGATACCTAAATGACAAAAACTCACTCTCAATCTAGGAATTGACAGTCTACTCTATGCATTGAAATCTCATATTTTTTATTTTAACTCAATTCCTCAATTACAGCAAGCATAACAAGCAACATGATTCACTATATTTCTCTATAAATGCATAATTTTAATTTGTTTTGAGGTAATTTTTTAAGTTGAATTATTTAACAATCATCCTCCCCATCCAACCCACCTGGAGCTGTACTAATATCAAGGATAATGCGTGCGTCAGAGAATATTTCATACTTGAATGACTTTTGACGCTTGACCTTTGACGTCTGAGAGAAAAGCATTACATATCTTAACTAATTGTAATTGAATGCCATAGAAACCATTTGAGTGTCAGAGTTTATTGAAAAAAAAAAAAATGGGAAATACTTACAGCCCAAGTAATGCAACTATTCTTAAGAAATGCTTACCAACAAGTTCTTAAATGAGTGCCACACGCACAATGAGCTTGCATGCTGCGCTCAGAACTCTTGAGCTTCAAGTAAGAAGCTGAAAAGACCCGAGAAAATATGTCTGAATTTTTAAATTTGTAGTTTGCTCAAAGCTGTTAAGCATTTGCTAAATGTAGAAGATGCTAAGAGCTTTGATTGTTTTTTTGTATTTTTTTTTTTTTTTGTTTTGTTTTAATTGAGTTGTTTAATGAAATATGCTGTAGTTGCTTGTTGCGAATTTCTCTATAAAGTGTTTTACTCTTTTGGTTTTCTTTTTTCTTGTTTATTTTCGTTGTTGCTTTTGCCATGGATACTTTGAATGTAGATATTTTACTTGCCCGGCCAAGCATCAAACCACTTGTTACGTAGTCCAAAACTTGGACATCAAGTTTGTTTGAACTGCTACAAGTACGAACCCAACCACACAATTCTCTCCTCTCAGCCTTTTTCTCTCTCTCTCACAGTCTTAAGCTCACGCTAACTGCGCGCCCTTTAGTAATTAATTTGTAAAATATTATATAGCAAAAGCTTAGTAGAATATGCTGCGAAAGCTTAAGTATCTATTAAGCTTTTACTAAGCATAGAGATATTTTTGTAAATAGCAATAATTGGCCTATTAAGACCTATTAAGACCTATTAAGAAAAATAAAAAAAAAAATAAATATATAACGTAAGCACGCGTTGTTCTCTAAGAACTTACTGAGAACAGTTGTGCTACCTGGGATATGTACAGCATTAGTATATTAGAGGTCATATGTAGAGGTTGTGGTGACGAGAAAGTGTAAAATACAACACTTTCTTGATCACCAATCTAGCCTCTACCAACTCATGAAAATAGAATCGTTTTGAAAGCTATTCAAGCCACCCAGACTTTATAGCCTCCAAGCCAACCCATAGTAATGTCTATAGAGCTAAAAGTTTGGTTATCGTAAGAACTACAGGTATAAAAATAGTGTTGGCTCACATTGGTTGCCTTGTGATACCTTGTGGTGCCTTTAGGAGAGATATCTTATCCTTAATATTAGCTCAGTTATGAATTTTTTTTGTCTTCTCTAATTTTTTATTTTTTCATAGTTTTATTTTTTATTTTTTCATTATATATTTCCCTCTCTGTATCTCTCTCAATTAGCTAGAATTTGTTAAAATTTTCCTTGACAGACACGCCTTGTTTCTTCGAATTGTATTGTAGTATTGAAAAATTTTGACTAAAAGTGTTTCACTAAATTTTTTTCGTCAGTATTTGATATATTTTTTAATCTAGAACCTAGTAGAACAAAAAATTTCATAGCATTTATTATGTTGTACATTTATTTATTTGTACGTTTATATATTTTATACTCTACTTTTGGGATCATGATTACTATTATTATCTTATTTTATTTTTTTTAATTTTTTTTTTTTTTTTTTTTAACTTAACAACAACATATACAGCCAAGTACATTTATATCGTAAACTACACTTGAGAAAGAAATACATATCCAGTCAATCTATAAATCATTTCAAAAGTAAGAAAAGCAAGTACAAACAGAACAAAAAGTATTTTTTTGCCAAAAACATCAAAATTTTGAAAACAATGTCCTTAATGAAATCGACTGCAGACCCGATTGTTTAGTTTTTAAGCCATTTTCACATCGTTTGATAGGCGAGCAAATGTAGCAGCTTCACAAAAATTAGCTTTTCATATATGTTTTTGTCAATAATATTTTATTTTTTAAAACTTTGAAGCTATTGTATTGTGAATTGTGCGAAAACTGTCCAAAAAACCAAAAAAAAAAAAACTATAACAATGGCATTTTTTTTGTTTCTTGTAGCCTCCTCAACACCTTTTGAATTGACTCACACTCACTTTTATCATACTTCCAAATGCCTTCTTTTCTCTTCTTCGTCTTCTTCTACTAAAAGTTTTTTGTCCTCTACTTGTGCATAGCTGAAGCATTCCGTAGCTTTTTTCCGACATATGTATAACATATATGTATGTATGTTTTGTCTATGTATGTATGTATGTATGTTTGTATGTACGTATGTAGTCAGTAGTGTTGATTAAAGTTGAGCAACACCCTGTATTTGTGTCAATTTTAAATCATATTAGCTTGGCTTGCGCTGCAACAATTACTACTACTACTACAGCAACAAGTACTACAACTACAACAACAAATACCACTAGTAGAATGTATCTTAGGTATGAGGAATTTAATTTAAGTACTTTTAAGTTATTAAGATCTAACGGTAATTCTCACGTACCATTTAAGTTTTGCGTATTTTAGGTTTTATCAATTTAAAATTGTTTTAATCATTGGAAAACCAGCAAATACACACAAACACACACACACACACACACATATACACACACTCACGAACACACACCCAAGCACACACCAACACTTACATACTTAAATTTGAACACTTTCTTCAACACCCTACAACAACAACAAAGTCATCACCTACACTATACAACCCACATCGTTTTTACTTTAAAACATTTAAGTCCCCCGACAGTTTTTGAGGTTTTCCATATTTATTAAGTTGTTATATTATTTTTTAATGTTATATTCTCAGTTTTATTAAGTTTCTTCGAAAATAATTAGAAAAATGAGCAAGTTAAAACAGAAGAGAAAAAAAAAGTATACTTCACATAATAACATCAGCCTTTAGATTATGAAAAACTCCACAAAAAAAAAATCTTAGAAAAAACTATCCAATCAAAAACACCCACCTATTTGACCCAAATGACCCTGCCCCCCAAATCACAAGCAATTGATTTCAATATTCCTTTCCGCCCCCCAACCTCAAATCGCCCCCTTCACTCAGCCAAGTCAATTAAATGCAACAAAATTGCAACAACTACACCAACAACAGTCTTCAGCGCTATTAGACGCCTACAAATAGCCTCAGATACCGCTGTCTAAACTATTTTAGTCTATGAAAAATAAATAAGCCTCTTAAGTATTCGTTGACTAATCGTTTGCAGCTCTCACAAATTAGTGGCTAACGATTAGTTTCAAAGAAATTCTTAATCAGATAATCAATCAATAAATCAATCGAATCGAAATCACTCAAAAATTCAAATAAAAAAAAAAATCACTCAAAATTCGTAATTATTGCAGGTTATCGCAGTGATATCCATACTGTTTATAGTCCTGTCTACCATAGCCCTGACGTTGAACACCTTACCACAACTACAACACATTGACAATGGTACACCCCAGGATAATCCGCAATTGGCTATGGTTGAGGCCGTCTGTATATCCTGGTTTACCCTTGAATACATACTTAGGTTTAGCGCTTCGCCGGACAAGTGGAAGTTCTTTAAGGGCGGCCTTAACATAATCGATCTATTGGCAATACTCCCATATTTTGTTTCACTCTTTCTATTGGAAACGAATAAAAATGCAACGGACCAGTTCCAGGATGTGCGCCGGGTGGTGCAAGTTTTTCGCATCATGCGCATCCTGCGAATCCTTAAGCTGGCCCGTCACTCTACGGGCCTGCAGTCGTTAGGCTTTACGCTACGTAATTCATACAAGGAACTCGGTCTACTAATGCTGTTCCTGGCCATGGGCGTTCTCATATTTTCTTCGCTGGCATATTTTGCCGAAAAGGATGAAAAGGATACAAAATTCGTTTCAATACCGGAAACATTTTGGTGGGCGGGTATTACAATGACAACTGTTGGCTACGGGGACATCTATCCCACAACTGCACTGGGAAAGGTTATTGGTACTGTGTGTTGCATATGCGGTGTTCTGGTAATCGCTTTGCCTATTCCCATCATCGTTAACAATTTTGCCGAATTTTATAAGAATCAGATGCGACGCGAGAAGGCGCTGAAGCGACGTGAGGCGCTCGATCGTGCCAAACGTGAGGGCAGCATTGTCTCTTTTCATCATATCAATCTGAAGGATGCCTTTGCCAAGTCAATGGATCTCATCGATGTCATTGTAGATACAGGTACGTGTACAAATTTAAAAAAAAAAAAGGAAAAATGAAAACTATCTATAAAACTATCGATTATTTAATAAATGTTAAATAAATCTTGTGTTCAAGTTATGATGAAAAATGTCCTTTGATATGTCAATCTATTGCGTTAGCGACATCTCAAATGGCCACACATAGTTGTTGTAAAATAATTTATATGGCTTAAATACTTATTTTTAAGCTGCTTTAAACTAACACTAAATCCGCTTTGAATTTTTTTTTTTTCTTGTATTTGTTGGCATGAAATTCTTTTCCAATCTAACTTGTTCTTTTTTTCCACTTTCCGCTTCTGCATGTTTTTGCTTCTGACTAACCAATATGTTTTTTTAGTTTCTTTTCCTAATTTGCATTTATGCCCAATTAGTTAAAAGTAAACGAAGTAAAATACAAAAAATTTAATTAAAATTCTTTCTGTACATACAACCAATCAGTGATGATAGAAATTTCAGAACAATTTACAAGCCTAGACAATTTCTTTAGGACTAGTATGTTAAGTTATAAAGATTTGAAAGTCTATTTTTCTATTAGTTGCTAGTTTTAAGTAAAACTTTTACAATGCATTTTTTTTATATGAATATATGATGTACAGAACATCTTATAATCAAGGTGTATGAGATGAATCTGTAAACTGAGTAGTATTTGCAATATTTTTTAATTATTTTAAACCATCAATTTCCATCTTTCATAACTCACTTTATCTTACAAGCTTTAATGAGTAGAATACAAAATTATTTCAACGTTTCAGTATTAAAATCTATAGGTTTTAGTTATCATTAAAAATATTTTCACGTATCCAGTATCTGACATGTTCATAAATTAAAAACTAAGTTTTAGTCAGAAATTATATCTAAGGTTTGAGGTTAATGCTAGTGAAGTCAAGCTAGTAGTATAGCCACTGATATACTCTGATGTTTTTCTTAATAAGCATACTTATATGGGACTGTATCAATAAGGTGCGAAATAAATTCAACTATCAATTCAAACTATCGATTCAAAATCAATTAAGAAAAAAAAAAAAATTAAATTTTGAAAACTCATGCACTCCCAAAAATAAAATATTTTTGTAACATTACTATTTTATGTATGTAAAGGGTGATTCATTTAAAACTTTTTTTTAAAATTTTAAATAAAACACTTAAAATAATCTTTATTATGACCCGAAAAAACAATACAAGACATTTACTTTTTAGAGATAATATAGTTATGAGTTGAAATGTTATGTCTTTATTGTTTGACATTAGCTTACAAACTGGAAACTAACATACTAGGTCACATCATAAATAAGACAAGATTAGAAGATAACAAAGTTTAAAAAGAGCTTAAGACCAGGAATAAGAATGGATAAGCAATAGATGATTAATAATAATAAGCAATTAATAATACTTATAACTAAATAATAAAAGAGAAGTTCAATAAAGAAAGAGATTAATGTTAAGAGAAAGTAAATATATAAGTAAGTATGGATATGTTAAGGTTAAGTAGAGGTCAATATGTGACTATATCATTCAAATGTTGGCCGCGACTACGCCATAGGTAGTCAACAGATCCAATTTTTGATCAGTTTTTCGAGCATTGCTACCGGTATCTCACGAATTACGCGAGTAATGTGGGCTTCCAAATCTTGAGTCGTAGCTGGCTTATCGACGAAGACTTTTGACTTCACATAACACCAAAGAAAAAAATATTGACGCTTTCTCAGCAAAGCCATTTTTTAAGAAATATGGATCAATGATTCCATGAGCCCATAAACCACACCAAACAGTGCAATTTATGTGAATTTAACAGTAGTTCGAGAATCTTTTCGGGTTGATCATCAGCCCAAATGTGACAATTTTGTTTATTGACATATCCATTGAGCCAGAACAAAATTCGGCGTGAAAACAGCAAATTTTTACGAAAACTACTCCTTAATTTTTTTAAAACGATCAATATATTATCTTAAAGTATGTACATTAGACCATCGCGAAAAAATAAATTTCGCCGCATACTAGCCAATCTAAAGCATTATTGAAAAAAAGTTTCGAAAAAATATTTTTTTTTTTTTTTTGACGGAACGTAGGGGTCGAGTATCGACATATTTCTTTATAACTGCGGAATTTATTGTCCGATAATAAAGAATGATATGTATGTATATGTTTTTGTATCAGGGAGGCCTATTTTTTGTTTTTTGTTTTATGGACTTATGGACCTCAGTTGACTGCTTATAAAACTGACCCACCGGACCTCAGTTTCTACCATCTTAAGGTACCATTTTGATTTCAGAAATGGAAATCATTAAACTTTTACTAAAAAATTTTTCGCTATTTTTACTAGAAATATTTAAAAAAACTTTTTAAAATTTTGCAAACATAGGGCAAACTTTTAAATTTTTTGTCATATCGTATTATTTTTTTAAAATATGCACCGAAAACGTTCTTATCCGAATCTACCATCCGAATGTACCATTCTAATTTACTAATTGACTTAATAATTGCTAAGAAACTTTTCACATATTAAAATAATCGAGCTTTAAGCGATGAAATTTCAATGTGATTCAAGTAGATAGTAATAATATAATAATAATAATCGATAATCGATATACTTTTTTGGGAAGAGTTTAATGCTTTTTTGCGGGCTTTAATGGTATGACTTTAAAATGGCACATTAGGATGGTAAAAACTGGGACCTGCTAGAAAAGTACTACAACGGCAAGCTTGACCTAAATGACCCCTAGAGTAAAAAAGTAGGTCTCTTTAAAACAAAAACATCGATGTATTAATTTTTAAAACAGGATTATAAGTACCGAATCTATGAAGAAAAATGTTAATGAGCGACCCGTCCGTTCGGTCAAAACATAAAAATTTCTGAAAAGCCCTGAAAACATTTCTGAAAACATGCTTGGGATGGTATACGGTGCATTATGTTTAAAAAAGCCAATGATATAACGAAAAAATGAAAAAATTACCCTACGATTTGCAAGTAAAACTTAAAATTATTATTTTTTTTTTAAATTATTCTATGAAAAAAATCGGAAAATTTCTTTGGTAAAATTTTAGTGATTTTTTGCGAACTTTTCATATCTGAAATTAAAATGGTATCTTAAGATGGTAAAAACTGAAATCCTGTGGGTAAGTACTACTAGGGGTCATTTGAAGTTAATGAACTCAAAAGAAGAAAATGAGGTCACATAGAGACTAAAGTATCGACGTATCATTCTTAAAGATCAGACGGTAAGATCCGAAGCTAGAAAGAAAAATGTAAATGGGCGACCTATTTTTTTTTTATTTTATTTTCTTACAAATATGATCCGGTAAAAACGTTTTCGGTTCATATTTTACAAAACTAATACGATATGACAAAAAATTTAAAATTTAGTCCAACGTTTTGCAAAAAAGGTAAAAGAATTTTTTGAATATTTTTAGTGGAAATAGTGAAAAAGTTCTTAGTAAAAGTTTAATGATTTTTTACGGGCTTTCCATTTCTGAAATCAAAATGCTACCTTAAGATGGTAGAAACTAAGGTCCGGTGAGACAGTACTATAAGGGGTCAACTGAGATCAATAAATTCTAGAGACAAAAAAATAGGTATCCCTGAAAAAAAAAACATAAACATATCACTTTTTAAGATCGGACGATAAATACCGAAGTTATGAAGAAATATGTCAATGTTCGGTCAAAAAAACAAAAAAAAAATTTTTCAAAACTTTCTCTCAATAATGCTTCAGATATGCTGGTTGATCTGAAAATGTCGAAGTGTTTAGTAAATTAACGATATAAACTATTGTTTGATCAATGGATTTAAAAAATATGCTTTTTTGTCAAAATGGCGGACATTTAAAGTTAATGATTTGATGATCACAAAAAAAAACACAGTCGTTTTTGGCTATAAATTTTTGTTACCGATGCAGCGGATTCATCTCTTTAAACGCTCATATCTTAGTTAATTTTGTTCGAATCGACTTAAAATTTTAAACATGAACCATTTGTCATAACATTTACCCAATTTCACTTGAGACAACTCCAAAATATGCAAAAAACAAATAAAAAAAAATTTTTTAATATTTTTAGTGGAAATAATGAAATATTTCCTTTTCGCATCAGTGTTTCAACGCATCAGCGGATTATTTTGGCTTCGAATATCGTTATCCATGCATCTTACGTCTTTTGAAGAACCTCGACTGTATTTATTGAGCGTTTCTTTGCACCAATTGACAAGAGCTTTTTTTTGACGATTGTCAAATTCTGTGGAATATTTTTCACAACTAAAGAGTTTATGTAAAATTATATGTATGCTGATGGATGTAAAGCCCAGGGATGGCACAATTTCACGGTATGTCACACAGTGGCGGATCTGCATTCGGGCTGAAAGGGCTTTAGCCCCCGCCCCCCTTGGAGAATTTATTGTATGGGGAAAAAACTAAAAAAAAGTCCAAAAAGGCATTTCAGCCTCCCCACTTGGCATACAAAAGTGTAATTTCAGCCCCGCCCCCGCCTTTGGCAAATCCTAGATCCGCCACTGATGTCACATGACGATCCAGCATTATCAGTTCGCGAACAGCATCAATGTCTTGTGACACAACGACAGATTTTGGACGCCCTACACGAAATTCGTCAGTGAGCGAAGTACGACTCCACTTGAATTCTGTGTACACCCGATAAACATAGATTTTTTAAGGCTCCTTATAGCCAAAAGTCGAATTGAGTTCAACGATGCACTCTCGTTGAGCTAATTCACGTCGAAAGTTGTAAAAAATAATCGCACGAAAATGTTCACATACTAATTCTATTCTTTTGCTGAAATACAATTTTAAAAACACTGTAAGCAACACAATAAGCGCACGTACACCAAAACGTTGTGAAACGTAAAGGCAAAAAAAATGTCGTACTTTCCAATGAAAACGTCAGTTTGATTGGAATGGACATTTTCGTTGCCATATCCCGAAATATAAGTAGCAACTTACGTACAATAACAATATTTATACAGATTATTTTATAAGATCAGGTAAGATTCATTCTCTTTTAAAGAATAGGGGAACGAGTTGACATTTTACTTTGTATTTATATTTTCCTAGATTATTTCTGATGTATTGGTAATATATTAACTTTGAAAAGTAATGATTCCAACAAATTCAATTTAACAAGAATGAAGAATTTCAATTTTAGAAAAAAGAAAGTCGCCATTTTATTATGCTTTTGATAAAAATAAGTAAAATGTTCTGTTTATTTTAAAAGTACAATTATATTTTGGGATATATTATTTTTATTTTTTTCAGTTTATTTAAGTATGCAATAAATTTCCAGTAGCTTATGAGTAATTTAATAAAAAACTTAATTATCCGAATTATTCTCATTGGAATTAAATGCATAAATCACTATTTTTAAATTGATTATTTATAAAATTTATTAATATACATATATGAGCTATAACTTAAATACACCCACATATCTTTACACCAATTTTCCTCAACTTAGAAAGCAGATAGATAACATTTAGTCCCTATTGAACACTTAAGCGGATCAATTTAATTAGTGTAAAAGTAATGGCGGCTAATGAACCAATCGAGTTTTTTTTCTGTAGCGCTAAATACAATCTTTTATATTAGAAAGTAAGAAAGTAAAACGTAGTAAGTAATCGAAATAACACGTCATAAACTCTAGTAACTCTAGACACCTTAAGTAATAAAACCTACACATATTCAGTGAATTCTTATGGTTAGGTCAATTAAAGCTACTTTTTTTTTTTCTTCTTCATTAAGGCAAAGCTTTTGTTAGTTTAAGGCTTGAATGAAAGATTTGACCTTGCCAAATGGTTAACAACTTAACTATATTATTATTACTTCTAGGCAAACAAACAAATGTTGTCCATCCAAAAGGTAAAAAACAGACAACCTTGAATATGGGAAAAATACCCATGAGTACACAATTAGCAGGTGATTAATTCAAATAAACAATCTATTAAAAGCTCACAGCGTAATTTATATCTTCAACACCAACACACACCTATGATAAAAAGTACACAAACACACTGAAAAAAAAGAAACACACACATACACACTGGCAAATCCATACAAGCGAGCTCTATCAAGTCACCAACCTGCAAGCTTTTCTATAATTCAATACTTTATTTTCACCACCTGAAAATTCCATTCCAAAGAAAGAAGAAAATTGTAAATTTATTTTTCTTATACCATGTGTTGCCTTCCTTTTTACCCAATCTTATAACAGCCTAGACAGAAAGTACCCACTCTCCAAACACAGCTTTTAAGAATTTTAAGCTTTAATAGATTCTTTGTAAACTATGTAACAAGTAAAATGGTTGAACTAAGATTAAGTAGATTTCTATGTAAATACCAGTAAGTTAGCAGTAAGTTGCAAGAAAATAAAAGTATTTTTTGAAAACTAAGAATATGTAAATCTTAAACGCTCAACTCAGCTGCTTTTTGATTTTATTCAGTTTTTTTTTCTGTTTAGGTTTCTTATAAAATTCATTCAATGTCAATCGATTTTGTTGCTTAGTATTGGTTATGAATCAAGTTTAAAAAAAAAAAATTTGAAATTTCCATTAAGTTATGCTATTTATCGTTTGATTGCAAATTTTGTACAAAAAAAAAAAAAAACAAAAAACAACCTTTGTTCTGTGAAAATTCAAACATTTATTTATTTAGCGCCTTAAGAGTTATTGTAGTTAATAAAAACAAAAATAAATATTTTTAGAATATTTCTTTTGTTTATTTTTTCAAAAAATTGTTTAATTAAATTAGCAACTCCAGCAAATTTGAATAATTTTGTCCATATTTTATCCATAGTTTTACCCATTTTTGCAATACATATACTATATATGCCCAAAACTTAGATATTTACAAGCGTAGAAAAATTTTCAAGTGCTGAAGTGTCTTATTTTACTCTTATAAGAAACCCAAAAAAAAAAAAAAAAAAAAAAAAAATAGTCTAATTATATCGATTGATTTGCAACTACTTCTCATCGAACAATCGTTAAATTTTTGTGTTATCGATAAGGTTTTTTGATTTGCTCCTATCAATTTTAAGGCTTGTCTAAGACACGACACACACAAAAACAAGCTTAAAAGTAAGTAAATTCTACGTTTTGACACAGGGTGCCGAAGCAATGTTTCGTATAATAAAATATTAGCTTCAAATAATTGAAGATCTATCCATGATTTCAGTGCATGTTTTGTAACTGTTCAAATATAAAGTGTATTTTTTTTCTTTTTTTTTAAATTACTCATCATTATTATATTGAAAAATTATATCTTTTTACGTTGTGAATTATTGATTTACAAAAAAAAAAAGAAGAAGTTGTTTAAGAATTTTGTCAATGTTGACGTTCAAGAATGTGTTGAATTTGGAAAATTTTGGATTGGATCAGGAAGAAAGTGTTTTGCTTTTGAAATATTGTACACTAGCAGTCTAAACGGTCTTTGCTTGAGTATTTAAAAATTGATTAAAAACTAGTAAGGAATGCATTATTTCCGGCTTGGCTTAAGTAAAAATACCCCCACAACTTGTGTTTAATAGGTAATATCCGAACTTTATTCCATCAGTTTGAATGGGCGTTGTTTTCTTTGGGTTGATCAAAAATTTAACCTCATTGTAGATTTTAAAAGTCAAAGCTTATGAATTTCAGCTGTTACATATATTCAGTCAAGTCTGCGTGGTTCAGAAAAGGGGTGATAGATTAGTGGGTACGAAAGGACAATCAAGGTTGTGCTGTTAATTTTGAACTAAAGAAGGAAAAACGAGGCAGAAAACGAGCAACCTATGCAAAGTTTGATGTATTGTTGATTTGACAAACTAAAAAAAAAACCATTTCTTTCATCGGAAGAACTCATAAAAGAGTTAAATGCACAATTAACTAGCCACACAATACGGAATAGATTGATAGAAAATGATTTGAAAGCATATTCCAGAAGAAAAGTGCCATATTTGAGCAAAACAAGCAAAACATTCACAACAGAGTAGCTTTTGCAAGAAAGCTTCTGATATGAAAAAATTGAAAAAACGTGGTGTGGCCAGACAAAATAATGGTAAATTTGTTCGGATCCGATATCATGCCTCATGTAAGACACCCGAAAAAAACTACACATAATCCGAAGAATACAGTTAAAACTATTAAAGATGGTGGTGGTAGCGTAATGCTATGTGGTTGTTTTTCCTCGTTGGGCGTAGGTCCAATATATTGTATTAAAATTAAAATGTGGGTCACAGACTATGAAAATATATTAAATATTATAATACTACCATAAAGACATGCTATTAAAATGGGAGGTTATGCAAGATAACGATCCCAAACACTCCTCGTAACTGACAAAAATGGTTCAGGACAATAGCATTTATTTATTAGAATGGCCATCGCAGTCACCAGTCAATCCAAAAACAGAGATGAATTGTGGAAAAAGTGCAGGATGAGTGGTATGCTATCGATCTTTCAATTTGTTTCAAACTGGTGGCTTCCATGGGCCGTTGTATTGAAGTTCTAAAAAACCTTGGTGCCACAACAAAATATTAATGTTCCTATTATTTTTTTCATCACTGTATGTCCTGATGTTAGTTTAGGATAGGGGTGCCCAAAAGCTTCTTATGAAAGTGCAAACACCAATACATATAAACTTTGTTAGTATAAAAGAAAAAAAAAAAAAAATCAATATGTACATTGAAAAAAAAATAGTTATATTTTCTGCAGTTATCTATTATGAAAAAACAAAACTTTTCATAAAAATTTAATTTAAATCTTCCATGATCTTTCCAATAAATTATCCAAATTTATGTCAAATTCAGTTGTAGACAATTTTAACAAAACCTCCAAATATTCGTTACTAAGGTGCTTATCAAAACTTTACGACACCAAACAAATTTTATTATGAACTCTCGCGAAATCTATGTTGATTACAATCAGAAGAAAGCTCAAACACAGAATGAGACAATAAACTGTACTCCTTTTAACAAAGTCTCTTTATCAGCTGTAATCATTGATTGAAAGGAGTACCGTTAGTTTGCGTTGAAATGCACTAATTGCTGCTTAATTTCAATCGTATCAAAACTATACGACAGTCATTTAAAAGATCACCAATGGAGAGGTCGTGTCATTGTTCGTCTGAACATAAACTTCAATTGTAACTCCAACAACTTGTTGATTAAGATGCCGCGCGGGACTTTGGTATCCGAAGAAGAAAGGGGCAAAATTTTAGCATATAATGACCTGGGGCTAAACTTTTCACAAATTTCAAAAGAAATTGGTCGTACACGTTGTGTTATTGTCTTTTTCTTAAAAAACCCGAAAAATTACGGCATAAAATACAAAACAGGACGTAAAGCTAAGCTATCGGAGCGTGATAAAAGAATGATTATTAAGAAAGCCAGCAATTCAACCTTATCTTGTGCTCAGCTTGCAAGCAAATGCAGCCAATCAGTTTCCAAAATGACGGTTTGGCGAGTTTTAAACAGTTCTGAAACAATTGTTAGATCCGTAATGAAGAAAGCTTCTACATTACTTGCCCACCATAAATCGGCACGGCTTCAATTTACATCAAATAATTTGGATACCAACTGGGACTCGGTATATAATAATAATTATTCTCCTAACACGTACCATTCTTACAATTTTTTTCGCAAAAGGTCATATTTTCAGACGAAAAGAAGTTTAACTTGGACGGTCCAGACGGATACCGATACTACTGGAGGGATTTAAGAAAAAATCCGGTTATATTTTCTAAAAGAAATTTTGGTGGTGGTTCCGTGATGGTGTGGGGTGCTATTCACAAGACGAGCACTCTTGAATTGCGTTTTGTGAGCTCGAAGATGAATGCCTCTGAGTACATAAATGTATTGGAGAGCAGCCTTTTGGCATTTTTAGAGGAAAACAGAGAAAGGCCGCATATATTCATGCAAGATAATGCAAGCATCCATACAAGTCGTCAAACAAGGGCGTTTTTTGAAATGTGTTCTATTGACCTTATGGACTGGCCGGCGTGCTCACCTGACCTAAACCCCATTGAGAACGGTTGGGGAATATTGGCTAGACGTGTTTACTCGAAAATTATTAAATACCTGTCAGTTTCAGATTTGAAAGTTGCTATTCTTAGGGAGTGGAAAAAGTTGGAGACAAGCCTTCTAAATAATTTGTTTAACTCAATGAGGAAGAGGATATTTGAGGTTGGAAAGGCCAAAGGTGGTCCCATATAATATAAATGTTATAAGTTAAATGTTTGTTATTGTATTATTATATTAAAAGATATAAAAAAGTAAAATGTCGTATAGTTTTGATACGATTGAAATTAAGCAGCAATTAGTGCATTTCAACGCAAACTAACGGTACTCCTTTCAATCAATGATTAGAGCTGATAAAGAGACTTTGTTTAAAGTAGTACAGTTTATTCTCTCATTCTGTGTTTGAGCTTTCTTCTGATTGTAATCAGCATAGATTTCGCGAGAGTTCATAATAAAATTTGTTTGGTGTCGTATAGTTTTGATAAGCACCTTAGTTATTCTTCTGTGCTTGTTCTTTATTAATTTTAAATTTGAAAAAGCTCTTTCACAAATATATGTGCTACCAAGAATGGAATAAAAGCTTGTAAAGCAAAGGATATTTCTTTGATTTCAAAGATTTCCAAAAGTCAATGCCTTGTTTTGAAAACTCATTATATATTGTCTTTAAACATGGAAAGTGATGAATTTTTTTCACATCTAAATCATATAAGGTTTTAAAGGAAACCTTCGATTAAGACTACCAAATCAAATATACATTTGTTTTTGGCTTGAAGTGAAATATTGAGGTAATTTAACTGTGTCGTTAAGTCGGTCAAAAATGCTAGGTCAATATTAAATTCTTGAAATTTAATTTCATCTAAAATGTCAACTCAATAATTTCATTCCGCAATTCAAAGAAACGTTAAAGACATTTTCCTCTACTTAACCATTTCACCTCAGTTAACATCAGTAGATCGTCATATTGATGTTCACATTCCTCAAGGAATTTTTTCAACTTGCAGTGAGCTAATGAATTGTGTCTACCCCTGATTTTATTGACTATTTTGACTACAACATTTATTGTGTGAACAATATTCGTCCATTTTGCACACAATGACTATTGATGAATCACACAGTGGAAGAACTAACCTGTGTCCCATTTTTAATCAACTGTCCAATAAAGCCATATCTTTTACCCACAATTGCGGGTGCACCATCTGTGTTAACCATCCGTGTTAACACGGCTGTTAACCTTGTTGATTCTGTTCTCAAATATGTCAATGCCCCTTGTATATCAAAATAGCCGGATCAGTGCAAAAATCTCTTCATCAACATTAAAACTACAGTCAACCATTCTGACTGCTAATATTAGTTGACTTATGTCAGAAATATCGCAGGATTCATCCAATGCCAGAGAGAAGTATGTACAGGCCTTAAATTTATTTTTTAAAAGAGAATCCTATACTTGTTAAGTTCTTCAATTTTTCGGGTCACTGTGTTTCGTGACAAAAGAACTGTTTCAATTAAGACTGCCAACAAATTTCCAGTTTCCCCAAAACAAGACAAAACTTAAACTTGCAACATAAGATGCTTTTAGAGGTCCAGTACAAGCAACATTTGAATGAAAATTAAGACGTCGTATGTTTATTTCCTCAGAATAACTTTCAATGTACTCCAAGACTCACATCGTGAAATAAAAAATCTTTTTTAGATTCCGAAATTAACTTGTTTGAATTGTTAATTTGAAATTATGAAATGGATAGAAAGCTTTTTTATAAAAAGTCTGATGCTTAAGCGTTAAGATTGAGCGGGTAGTCTTAATGTACAGAAATAATGACCAAAAATATATGGTTGGGAATATGACTCGCCAAAAATGTTCAATTTTTTTTGTTATTTGTGATATTGTAACATTATAAATAATATATTATTTTATGCAATAATTGTCCGAAATTTGTTAAACATATCCACATTCAATGAACATTGTCAGAAGTTTGATAATTTTGATTACTAATATAGATAAATTAATTATAGAATTAAATCTTATAAGAGATGAAACACATATGAGTAGATTTTTTTAAAAATATTCTGTAGATTTTTAAATTTTGTTGATCACTTCATAGTTTCTAGTTACGTTATATGTAGTTCAAAAGAAGAAATTTTATTAGCAGAAATTTTATATATTTAGTTTTTTGAAGAAATGTTATTAGCATAACATGTAGACATGTCAAAATATTTTGATTGATCCACTTCCTGAGCTTGAACTGCAACATTAACAAAATTCAACATTGAACTCAAGTCCTTTCCACTTATATTTTTATAATGTTAGTGTATCGTTTTTTTTTTTCTAGCTTAAAGATATTCATCCAACTTTATATATACATAAACATATATATATATATAAATATCTACCATATAAATAATTTTTCTATCATATACTTGTTGTTTATTTCTACTTTTGCCTTCAGCAAACACAAATATTCTTTATATATAGTCAGCCAAGCTAAAAAGCCTTTATAAAAAATATTGAACATTCTTTCTTTTTCTTTTCTCTTTCCCTTTCTTTGTCACTTCAAACACGATAAAAACAAAATTCTAAAATAAAATCATAATAAATAAAAACAACACATGCTTCGCCAATGTCACTACCACCAATCACCAATCACCAACCACCAACCACGAACCACAAACCACCGCATTCAAACTCAACACAATCATCATTCAAAACACAACTGTACTATATTGACGCCATTTTGAAAATATATCAAAAACAAACACCGTTTATTAATATTACAACAAAAAAAAAAAACAAAAACAACAAAATGCTAATTGCCAAACGATCGTTTCGTTTAACTACGTCAAAGGTGAGAAGAACACGCTCATCGAGACGCCGCCACCGCCATCTTTTGGAACACCACGCAGACGTGCACTCTCGGCACGCATTCAGGAGCTCAATCGTAGTCTGCTGGAGGAGCGCGAGGCGCAGAACCAAAACAGCTCGAGCGATAACGAAGACAGTAGATAATTTTTAACGAAATACTTTTTCACTAGTGCTGCGAAAATAACAACTATTACAACTATTTTTCACTGCTATTATTAGTAATATTTCTACTACTACTAATACTACCACTACAACTACCACTACTAATAAAACTACTACTAATAAGAGAAAAAAAATAAACTTCATGTTGAAGGCACTGAAGGCGCAAAGCAGCAAAGTGTAGCGTAGCTAAATGTTGTTGCCATTAGAGTCACCGATACAAAACAAACGCACACAAGCATACCAACACATACACATACTCATTTAAAACTACATATATGTAAGACGCTAAAATAATTTCATAAATGCAAAAACTAAATTTCATAAAATGAATACCACAGAAAAAACAAAAAATAATGCTACGAACAATAGTGTTGTCGATGTTGTAAAATTAAGTAGTAGTTGTGCTATTTTATGTATGCGCAAGAGTAATGAAAAAAATGTACTTCCAATAACGGCTAGAAAAAAAGAAAAAACAAATACAAGGCGAGCATAGCTTTTAATAATAATACACCAAAACACACACACACACACACACACATACTCACGCCAACACACTTACACACATTCATACCATTAGCTATTAAGCATATGAAAAAGTAATACTACCAGTATATTCCATACAATGTTTTTGTACTTTAGACTAGTTCTAGTTCTAGTTATCATAGAGCAGCCATAACAAAAAAAAAAAAACAAATCAAGTCAAGAGATACCAAACGGTGCGTGTGTCTTGAGTAAAAAAAAAAAAATAGAAAAAAAAGAAGAAAACACCAACACTTAAAATAGTTACTAGTAGCGCATCCTGCAAGGACGAGACAAGTTGCCATTCGAACTTGTTGAAGTGGCAAGCAATGTTGTGATTTTACTTATTTAATTATTTGATTTACTGACGGTTTTTGCTAAAAGATTAAAGATAAAGGATTAAAGATACAGTCGAACATGCAAAATAACGATCTATTCAATAAGCTTTTCTATCAACTATAAACTAAGCTGATCAAGAGAGACACACAACACAACACACCTACACACACACACACACACACACACACACACATACATGAGCACCTAACAACCTGTATGCATTTGCTATATACATATATGTACCTATTGAAGTACATATGTATTAAATATTCGTTTATCTCTGACAAAGTTCTTTGAAAGTTTTGCATTCTTTATAGATTTATAAGCAATTGATTCAATACAGTTCGTTATGAAACAAAAATTTCAGCACTTGAAAATATCAATCACTCAATTCGTTTCAAAATCAAAAATTAATTCTATTTTATTCAAATTTGCTTGTTTTACAATTATTTACAACTAGTTTATTTATTACTTTATAATGTATCTATGAGTACGTATTCGATGTCAGTTTTGCAACTAAGTGTCTCTCTATGTCTAACATAATTGAAGTATGCAAAAGCATTTAAGCTATAAAATGTTGTGAAAAGCTTGTGAAAACTTTTAAAATCTATGTTGTTGCTTTAGCTGTTCGAACTACTTGATAATGGCGAAATTTCCGAGCGTTGCAGTGCTGCACCTATTTATTATCTATGAGTATCTCGAAGATATGCAAAGCTTTCAAGTTCATAGTGAAATAGAAGCGTTATTTTTGAGTATATTTGCAATTATTTTTAATTCTTTTGTTTTCTTATTTTTATGCTAAAAAAATATTTCAACGTTATTTTCAAGAAAAAAAAAATGTTTTTGAGATATAATAAACAATTTTTCTTATATATGAAGGTGATTCATGGCACTTTGTAAGTGCTAACTAAGTAAGCGCGTTTTGTTTAAAGCCCTACGAAACTTTATGAAGCTTTATATATATTGAAGTGAAACTTTTTTAGCCGCGATGAGGAGTAAAACAATGAATCAATTCGACGATGAAACACTTCGAAGCGAAAGCATAGACACAGTAGCTTTTCAACTGCATGGTTCATACATTGAGTAATTATTATATTGCCGAAAAAATTAACTGCATATGAAACATGTCTTTGATATTCATATTAAACATCAACCTTAAACAAAAAGACAAACACTGACTGCTGCTAAGTAACAGAGTTGTAATGTACAACATGTTAAAATATATTAAAACTTTGTGCAGTAATTTCAGAAAATCGGAAGGAATACTGTACAACATTCGGCTGGTTGCACACTCTTTGATTAACCGCAGAAGAGCAGATTACAGTGATGCCTGTTTTAAAAACAATGTGTTCACCAAGAAATAAAGAGTACACAGAGTATATTTCTGTATTGCATTTATTTTCCTTATTTCTTTTTGTTTTTGATATAAAATTCTACAAATTCTACATAGTCTCACATAGTTTTATGATACATATGTACTAGGGTGATTCATATAAAACAAAAAAAAGAAATTTTTTTCTTTTTTCTACTCTCAACGTTTAAAACTAATCTATTCCACTAAAAAACAGACCAGGATTTTTTTTATATTTTTAAACTGAAATTTAGAGGTCGCTACCGGACTTTTGAAATTTGTAAAAATAAAAAAACAATTCATTTTAAAATAAGAGTTTTTATAATAAGAAATAAATTGTATGCATAGATTTTATGGATAATAATAATATTACATTGCATTTATAAAACTTATTTAATTATTTTGTAAAAAAAAAAAATATATTAAATTTGACTTGTTGACATTTGGGTTTTTAAGTATATAATTCTTAACTTACAACATTAAGTACTGCTTCTGCTCTTCATCGTTAGTGTGTAATTTATTGTACTCTTCCATTAGAGCAACACCCCTTTCAGCTATATCGTTAATAGCTCTTATGTGTTGAACAATTTCTTTAGCCATCTTGTAGCTTTCTTCCTTTTCCCATAGCTCAGGATCTTTATGAATGAACTCGCATGGAATACCAGTAATGTCGAAAAATTTCATTGTACTTGTTGATACGAAATCTTCGATATTTTTCTTAACGATTGCTTCATATTCCAAGGATGCTCTTTTAGGATTGTTTTTGGTTCCTTCCTTTATTTGTGCTAAAATCATTTTACGTTTTGTTTCTATAGAAACTCGTTCGTCGAAAAATGCTCAAGCAATCAGCTCTTCAGAAAGATACCAAAGATGACCCAACATTTTTTTTACGGCGACTTTAGCTAAAACCTTGTTATATTTTTCGAAATCAACCATGTCTTTTAAAATCTGTAGGTCATTTACAGGGGCCATATAAGCCATTGGCGCTAAAAACCAATGTTTTGCGTAAACAAGCGCAATAAATATGCAAATATTTGAAACGGCATTCGCTTGATTAATTGTGATCTTGAACTGATGCCTAAACATAAAAATTTTCAGTGCGTATATAGCTTTTGCCATCCATCGAGCACGGTGCATTCCAGCAGGAGCTTTAAATGAGATACCGCTTGTAAGAATCACTCCCAAAAAGATAATAATCAAATGAAGGAGCTCCTTGTAATCATCACGAGGCTGAAATTGTTGCAGTTGGTTTTGAGCAAAAGTAATGATGTCTGTCGCGACAGTTCGAACGCAAATCCAAGTGGACGGTTTGGATATTGCTGCCTTGAAGTCTTCCTGATTTATTTTTGTCCAATTGCTTTTAAATCTTTTGAAAATTAAAATTCCAGGACCACTGGAGGTCCTATAGCTGACACTACGACAGCTTCAAATACGATTTCTAGGATGTGATGCCGACAAGCAAGCCAAATAAATTCCTTTTGCATTTTCTGTTCTAAAAGAATACAAGCTCCACTTATTCGACCTGTATTTGATGATGTCGTATCAAAACACATACATTTTATTTTATCATATAATCCCCACGATGAAATGTTGTCAACAATAGCAGAGGCAATGGTTTCCCCTTTGCCATCTGGAAGGTTAGGAACAGCTAAGAGCTGGTCGATTCCTTTTCCAGATACCAAGATTGGTAAACGATCTACTATTTCATGTGCGGTTATGTCCTCAAGCATCTTTCCGTCCCAGTGCACAGTAAGTGTAGTTTGTGGTTGAAAGTCAGCTTTGATAGACTTAGCAAGCTGCTTTCTAATACCCATTCTTTGGCGACGTATAGAAGAATAGCTAACGTTATATTGTGACACGTTACAACCCAGAGTTTTAAGTGCAGAGGCCAAAACAACAGTTGCTTTTCGGTCGCTTAACTTAGCAACATCAAGACTAGTAGCTAAATTAACATCTAGAATGGTTTTTCGGCCTCGATTGCTTGAAGAGGGTCCTGGATGAGAAGAAATAGGAGGACTTTGACTTACTTTCATTTAAATTCTCTGTAGAAGAAGTAGTTGAAGATACTCGCATTTCTCAGTCAGTCTATTTATTGCTTCTTTTTCCTTTTCTTTCATTTTTTCTAACTTAGCTTCTTTTTCTAACTGCTTATTAAGTTTTTCGCATGGCGTCTATCAATGTTACCAATACGTTCTGGACGGCTTATTTCCCTTTGTTTTAAAAGAAATTGCTTATCTTCCTCAATAGTCATCACATTTAGAGCATTTGAGTGAGCAATATCAAACAGAACATTTAAATTCGATTGCCATTTATTTTCTTTTGCTTTGATTGCTACGGAGCGCTTCGCTTTATTTTCTTTATTTTTTTTTAAATTCTGCCATTCATTAAAATGTTTGAGTATTTTAGTGATAACGTGTTGCTTTTTCTTGGTGGGAATACTTGCTTTTTCCCAAAGCGCCATCACATCACTAGCAGTTAATGACGCCGATTCTCTATTTACTTTGCTCAATATGTTTTTCTTATGAAAAAACAAACTCATCACTTCTTTAACTGGTGGTAATTTTGTTTGCACTTATTCTGAGCAAGTATGTCCAATTAACCAAATTTCAGTTCTTTTTCGCGTTTTTTTCATATTCAAAGTCATTTTAGAAAAATATATATAACAACAAACGAAAGTAATCAAATAATTCACACTCACACGCGGCTAATCAGCGTCACTGAATAAGTGCAAGAATGATAGAAAATTGATTATGCATTGCGTAGGTCCGTTACTTTCTGTCAGCGATCAGCTGTTTTGATGTGCGTCAGTTATTTTCAAAAATATATGGTTACCATGTCGTTAACAATTATTAAAAAGAACAGTTCAACATAACAAAGCGCGCTGTGTGGAAGTGCACCAATGAAAGGAAGAATAACAACGAAAGTTGCTTCTTCTGCATTTTTGTCGGCAAGACAAAAATTTAATGCTGGGTCATAAAGGGTGTACTAGGAAGATTTCAGTCTGGATGATTTGAAAGGATAGTTGCGGTTTGAAATGGTTAAGAAATCACTGTCTTCAATTCAACTTCTAAAATATTGCAGTAAGTGCTGTTTTGGAGATAATTTAAAAACTTCGAAAGTCGGTAGCGACCCCTAAATATTAGTTTAAAATTCCGAAATTAAAAACAAAAAAATATTTTGGTAGATAGAATGAAATTATAAGTTGAGAGGTAAAGAAATAAATACTTGAATTTTATGAATCACCCTAATATGTACCCTCTCCTACGCTCCCTTAAAGACCCCCTGTTCAGGTGTATTGAAAAAATATAGGGTAGGATGCCCACCTGCTGAACAGGCCCACCTACTGAACACTGTCAGTTCTGATGTCTGTATAAGTGACAGCGCCAATATGTATAGTGTCGCAGTAACATCTCATTAAATGTTCACTTTTGATAAATCATTGAGTTCAATGCTCGTACTGCTTTAGCCCCACGGCCGTTGAGAAATAAAATATTCGAATAAAATGAACCTGGACAAAAATAGTTCATCTCCATTTAGTGAATTTTCAAGTGTTTTACATCGATAAAAATGGTGATTATGAGTGGCACAATTCCATGAACACTCAATTCCAAAATATACTGAAAGAATATTATGCATGATGTCATGATGGCATCACTGCCCACCTACTGAACAAAACTTTTTACTGAAATTTGTTTAAAATTTTGATTTTTATTAACAATTATTATGAATGCATCAAAATCAGTCGTACCTTTTATTGCAATTTTCATAAATAAAACCAACTTTAGTTGGCTATTTAATTTAAAGTCATACCCAATACTATCTTCAGTCGGTCAATTCACTTTCACAATCTTGCTACCCCCCAATTAAAATGGCCTCGGTACGCCCCTGGTCACTGTGAACCTAGAAAGAATAAACTTTTTTAAATCACTCAAAAACTTCATTTTCCAATTTTTACAGCAGTTTATTTTAGGTGTTCAGTAGCTGGGCCTATTTTTTCAGGGGTCGATTTTCGAGACTTTTGCTGAATCGACTCACAAAATTATTAATTATTTTTCAGAAACTTTAAATTCCGCTGAAAATTCTTATTAGCAATTGAACTCGGCTTTCAAACAAAACCAAGAGGTCTGAAAAATTATGTTTTAAACCGAAGTTATGGCCTCCAAATAAAACGTATTCAGTAGGTGGGCATCCTCCCCTACAAAAATCATACAATTTGTATGGGAGCCCAATAAGGAGTGGTCGGAGGAAATAGGTCCTCAGGGGAAAAATTTTCCTTATGCAAAAGTAATGGGGGTCAGTCATACATATTAAGAGTGGGCCCATATTACTCCAGCCCACTCTTAAAGCCGACCTGTTTAGGTGCAGGGAATAAATATATAAAAGATCATAAAATTTGTATGGGAGCCCCCCTGAGGAGTGGTGAGAGGGAATAGGTCCTAAAGGGACCTATTTAAAGAGTAAGTCAATTAACCACTTAAAAATCAACTTTTTCGGTTAAAGTTTCACTTCTACCTTGCGTGGTGGCCACACACATATATTTTTTTTATATAAAAATAATTTAATCTAATTTAAATTTTTTTTAAAGAGTGAATTCTATTTGGCTAAATATACCATTTTCCAACAAAGGTCCCTTTAATTTCGGGGGCACTTTAAATTTCCAGTTCATCTTAATAAGCTGTCCACATGATTGTAGGTGCCAGAACAAAGTTTTTACTTTCCTAGACCATTTTCAAATATCATTCCCCTGAATTTCGGGGCCACTTTAGATTATTTAGAACATCTTCCCGATTAAGCAGTTCACATGACTGTGTTTGCCGGAAAAATAGCTTTTCAGTTTGTTAAACTTTAGTTGATGCATACCAAAGGAGATCTTTCTGCATTTTAAACACAGTAATACTGCCGTTTGATTTCGTCAGCTGAATTTCAAAAGAATTTAGATTCAGAAATTTGGCGTGACAGATCTCTGGGTTATTTGCAGCAAGTAATTAATTTCAGACGACGTTTCGCATCGCTGAGGATTATCTGATTTATTCTATTTGCTATCATCATGAAAGTTTTAGAAATTGTCGTTAAAGTACCTATTTCAACGTAAATTGAGAACGAGTGGTGACTACATTCTCCAAATTGTCAAAATAATCAATTATTATTCTTATATTAAATTATAATGAGAAGAGGAAAAAGTGACATGGCCGAGAATTATTTGCTCATCAACATAACATAGCCCTTAATAGTCTTTATTTCTTTCAGTTTAATGCGTTTGCTCTTTTCGGTCTGAACAAACAGTTGCTCCATAGGGTTTATGCTCTCAGCTTAAATACTCTCTCAAAGCTTTAGCTGATATTTTTTAGAACTATTTGGTAGTCACCAACGCTTCCTAGACGGGATATGGAAACTATCAGGGGTAGCCTGGACTCCTAAAGCGTTGGTCTACTCCACCATAGCTCTGGCCTCTTCTTGAGGCAAAAGTATCTCGACTGAACCAGTCATTTGAGAAACGGTTGGCTTCCCATTCGTGGACAACTATATCTCAGCTAATCATGAAAATTTTGCTCACACCTTTGACCCATTCGGTTGCTCCCAAAGTAGTACTAAGTATGCTTTCCAAAATATTTAAACTAAACGGTTTGTGCGGCAATGACATTCAACTTATAGAATTTAAAGTTTCAAAATCGGAAATGGGAATGAATATAAAAAGACAAAATTGAGACACAAGATTGTTATAACGACAGTTTTAGTTCTCTTAAGATCTTTAACTTTCACCCTTTTGGTTTTCCCATGAAAACAGCACGAGTTATTTGACAAATTATGATATGAATTTGTTTACGATGTCATTTGCTCGTAAATGACAAAAAAATTAATTTTAAAGAGTAACAAATGACGAACAGATCTTTTTTTTTTGAGTTTGCAAAGACGTTCATAACTTTTTGAGTGGTCAATCACATTGAATAAAACCAATCCGATTAATGTTAACTTAGTTTACTAACGAAGTGACATGAATCCCCTTATTATTTAAATTAGTTTTCCAACAAATAATAGAAAGCTTGTAAAGTTCGTTTCAAAAAAATTAGCTGTACTAATAGATTGAGAACTAATTTATGAAGGAAAATTCTTCATAGTTGACTAAGCTATAATAAAAGATATTATATTAAAAAGAAAAACTATTGAGAAAGTTTTAAAGAAAAGCGGCATTTTTGTGATATATATAAAAAAAAAATAAGTTTGGTAACATTTTTTTATATTGCTTTAAAAATTGTTGTAATTTTTTAATTAAAAAAACAAAAAAAAAAAAAAAAACACATTAGCAATAAGAAAACTTCCCTACTTATAAAATTTAGAATTTAGGCTTATTTCTCTCACAAAGTATCAATCCAAACTCAATTTTTTTAAATACCCTGAATTGGGAAAATCATGCTAGTCATAAAATATTTATTGATAATTAACTCCAAATATTCGTTTCGATAAAAAAATCCCAATATTTTGACATGTAAAAAATTATTGAGTAATGGTAATACACTCAGAAAAAATAGCTCGATTAACAGTGAAAGCTGTTAAATTCCATCCAACAGATGAGTTTCTTCAATTTAACAGTCTGAAAAGTTAAATTAACAGTCGACTGATTTAGTAAAACTAGCGACCACTGGTGCGCGTTGCTGCACCCATCAACTATAAAAATAATAATAATTGGCGCTGACCGCAGCGCGAGCGGCTTGCGAAAGCTTCACATTTTGACTGACTGACTCTCATTTTGTTGTTAACAGACGCTCTATTAAGAGGAGATAGAAGAGAGCGAAATGTGAGCAGCGAATAGTTTTGCTCTGAGTTTGATAACATTGTTCTTAGCTGCTCTGTTAAGAAAGGAAAAAGCAACATAACAACAACAACTATATTCAATTATATGCAAACTTTAATAAGCTATAACTTACAATATATAAATTTTTTAGAAATAAAAAGCCCAGTTTGCACATCTACAGGTTTAAACCTACCAAGAAATACTAAATTTATTAAGATTGGACTTGTACTTAAAAAGCCTTACGCCGGACAAAGATTAAGCTTGCGTAATATATATAAGAAGATAGTTATTTTATCAACAGTACGGACTGTTAGCTTGAAAAACTCGACTGTTGGATGGGATTTAACAGTTTCACTATCAATTTTAGTTCTGAGTGTACACCGTGAACTTCAAAAGGGTTTTTTATAGATGCATTAAATATTTATATAGGTTAATTTGTTATGCGGCTAAATGTGATAAAAATTCCTTTTCTTCTTTTTATTTTCCTTACAGAATCTTACGACATTTTATCGACTAAGTTCCTTCTCAAATTAACTTAGGATGTTACCCATGTCAACCTTAGGTATATTTGCAAATTTTAAAAAATTCTTATGTTATGATTGGTAGGCCATGTTTTTTTTTTTAAATTATTTTCAAAAATTATTCAAAGGATAGTAATAAAAGACTTCAAAAGCTAATGTCTTTTATTATGCCCTTTGAATTCTTACTTCGAGTGATGTTTTTTTTTTTTAATCTTCTAATATATAAAAATCTCGTGTCACGGTGTTTGTGATTACACTACTCCAAAACGGCTCAAGCGATTTTAGTGAATTTTTTTTTCATATATTTGGTAGCTATGAGAATAAGTCGCAAAGTATTTTTCACCCTTCTACCTCCACCCGCCCATTTTTTAATCTCGATTTTAGTATTTTTGTTTGAACAATATCCATATAATTTAACCATTGTTCATTAAAGGGAAGTCATGTACTTGAAGTGTCGCAATTTACAAGAAATATATACTTGTTTTGAGAGTAAATTGTATATAATAAGGGCCTTTCATATATCACATAATTGTGTATTTGGAATTTTTCGATTATTTCGTAACGCAATTGAAAAAATACTAAATCTATGCTGAGCACATATATATCCTTCGCATTTTCACACCGTGTCGAAAAAACATTCGCATTTCGTTTGTTTGTGCAAAGATAACAAGGCCTTTTTTTCGACCGAGATAAGTGTACAGGGGTAGTGCGAGTTGTCCGCAGCGCCTACCTTGGAAGTCGATGTTTGTGGCCTAGTCTTACGTGTAGCAATATAGGAGCCAACTAGGGAACTCCCCAAGTCAACCAAAAACAAATGGCGTCGTATGGTTTTATGTTTCGAACCGCCGTTCCATGTAGAAATAGCGATATAAGTATGACGAACGCGTTGTATGCGCTGACTTCTAGCATGTTACAAAAGAGTGCCATTGGCCATCGATTTGCTTACATCTGAAAGTACCTACGAGCTGATGCATGCATCCAACGCCAGATTTTGTTTTATTATAAAACGATAAAGAGCTTGTTGTGAAAAGTGCTCAGCACTGACACAAATTTGTTTTCGCGGGGCATATACGACAACATTATAATTTGCAAATTGTGTTCGTAGACCACCACCAGTTGAATATTTTTTTCTTCATGTCTAATAAAACTGCCAGCATTTCGACCCGTTTTTTTCGTAATGTACCGACAGTGGTCATTCTTTTCTTATGTAGTTTGGCAGCCAAGTTGCACGAGGTAAAAAAATTGTCACACGTAACATTTCTATTCGCACAAATCTAAAACGACACGCTGTCCTTGATTGTGTTCACGAGAGCAATTATTATATGCATAATGGTTTTCCGAATCTCACAGAACGCAAATTTTTATACCATACTTTCCTGGTTTCGATGGTATGTACTGTCGAAAAGGACATCAACCTCGGTATGGTACGAGTTGCTCATCAACAGTCAACGTTTTACTTGGACTATAAACGATTTTGAGATGATTGTTCCATTTATCGTACACGATACGTATTGGAGCCACTTTGTCACGAGAACGACGTTCTTCACGGTCTGCTTTTTCATCGAACCTAATACAACTGTTGAACTGTTGCAAAAACCTTACAATTTGTTAATGTAAGTTGACTTTTATTTTTCGTTTGGTGTAAGTCGAGCTCATCTATTTTTCTATCATTCTTGTCTTCGATCAACACACCAATCTCTTTGACACCAACACCATCCTTCAACTCATCATCGTCGATTCTATGCATGGATAAAAACAACAAACTAAGCCTTTCGTACCAACAAAAATGCCATCATCACCACCACGCACCTACTCTTTGTCATCACTATACAGTCTACAACAACAACAACACCAAACTTCTTCGCTTCGCTCAAAATACATTCAACAACAACAACAATCGTCTTCGCTTCGCCCAACAAAAAGAAAGAAACTGAACGTTTGACGAGGGGCGTGGCACTTTTTCGGTATCCCAAATTCTCGATATAACTTTCAAATTATTAGTCACACATCAATGAAACATCTAGTTGCATCCTTTGACTGTCAAAATTGAGTGAGAATTGGTCACAGGGGCGTGGCACCGACCATGCATTTCAAATTTCTGGTATCGAACAGCTATGGAACTAAATGCCACATAACAATGAAACTCAGTATGGAGTAGTCACTTGGTAATGTCCATCTACTAGAAAACTGGGATGGGCATTGTATAAGGGGTGTAGCTTCGCCCATGCAATTTAAATTTTTTATATCGAATAGCTTTGGAGGTAAAAGTCACAGAACGCTTAAACTCAGAATAAAGTTACTATTTGGTGATGTCCTTCTACTAGAAAACCGGGACGGGCACCGAACAAGGAGGTGTGGTTCCACCCATAAAAGCCAAATTTTTTATATCGAATAGCTTTGGATATAAATGTCGCATAACAATGAAACTTGAAATGGAGCTTCCACTTGGTGATGTCTTTCTACTAGAAAACTGGGACAGGCATTGGTCAAGGAGGTGTGGCTCCGCCCATGCATGCCAAAGTTATGATATCGAATAGCTATGGATTAAAAGTCGCATAACATTGAAACTTGGAATGGAGTTACCACTTGGTGATGTTCTGCTATTAGGAAACTGAAACGTGTTAGAAATTTAATTTCTACAGGAACCAATTAAAGTTAAAATTCATGGGGATTCCAGTTCAACGTTTATTTATAGAATAATATTCAAAAATTAAATCAAACAAATTTTCAAGTGCTGAATGAGAAAAAAAAATATAGAAACAGTGTTATTGAAATATTTTTCATAACAAGTATTTTATACAAAGTATTTGCGTTACTGGAATATTTTTAACACCTGTTGGAAAATTTAAATGACCGTATCTATTGTGCCATTGTATAGCATCGTTGTTAGCGTTTTTAGAATAATGGCACGAATAAGCGTGTCATTTTCAATAACAAACAGGTTATTCTGTTTGAAAATTTTTATCAAAATTTCGCCATTTATGTCTTTAATAACAGCACATTCTTTTTCAAACTTTACAGAATGGCCTTTGTTAACCGCTCTACTGACTGACAGAAAATTCCCTTACATACTTGGTACATAAAGCACATAAACTAAGTTTACAGTGTAGTATTTATTTCGTTTTAACACATACCTCTCCACATCCTTCAGCTTCGATAGTATTGTCACCTGCTAAAGCAATGATCTCTCTGTGGTCCTTGAAGGAAGTGAACATATTACGATCGCAGCACATATGTGACGTTGCTCCGCTGTCTAAACACCACGTTTGACGACTAAAAATTTGTGAGTCAGCTCCACAAAATTGAATAGTGCTTTGATGATGGGGAACTGTGGTGTTGTTTATTCAGCTCTCTACATTTTGCTGCGTAGTGAACTCTGCGGCCACAGTTGAAGCAATTTCCGATAGTATTGCTTGCACTTGATTTTTTCTTGCTAACGCTGTCAGATTTTGCCAAATAAGCTTGATGACTTTCAGCATCGTTTCCTGTAGCAACATTTCTTCTTTCGTATTCCTCTACGATTTTAATCTTCAGAGTACTTAATGATGGTAAAATATCGGGAGTTTCAATAGTTATCACAAAACTTTCATATGTTTTTGGCAAACTGAAAAGTAAAATGATTACTTGCAAATGATCCGGCAAACCAACATTAATTTCTGCCAATTTTTCAACAATATCAGCAAATGCATTTATGCAATTTGATACATTGCAACCATCGGACATACGGAGATTTAGTAATTGTTTAAAAAGTGATACCTTTCGGGCTGGACCTTGGGGCTGGTATATCGGACAAAACTTTGTCCAAGCTTCAAAAGATGTCTTGCAATGCCTTTCGTGATTCATCTGCGACGGAAGGATACACAACATTAGCGATGCCAACGCCTTTTCACCTTGTTTGCACCATGAAGCCTCTTCTGCATCCGACTTGCTGTCCGCCTTAATATGTTTTCCACTCACAATCTGCCACAGCTCCGAATAAACTAGAAGACTTTTCATCTGGACACACCAGGAGTCATAGTTTTATTCATTCAGCTTCTCAATCTGATTAAGAGACGAACTCATTTTTACAACAATTGATTTTTACGGATTAATTTATATTTTGTGGATCCTGGGCCCATAACTTGTTGGAAAAGTTAATTTCCGCAGGAACCAATTAAAGTTTAAATTCAAGGTGAT
Source organism: Pherbina coryleti (assembly GCA_943735915.1). Lineage (NCBI taxonomy): Eukaryota > Metazoa > Arthropoda > Insecta > Diptera > Sciomyzidae > Pherbina > Pherbina coryleti. The sequence goes on from OX030952.1 coordinate 112,151,253, forward strand.
TCCAGTTCAACGTTTATTTATAGAATAATATTCAAAAATTAAATCAAACTAAATTTTCCAACAAAACGGGCAGTGGAGAATGACAAATGGGTAAAAATATAGGGCTCAGAAAAGTTTTGAATACACTTATTATGTTCCCATAAAGTTGCTAGGTGCAGCAACACGCACCGGGTGTCGCTAGTTTTTTAATAAAAAAAAATCTAAGAATTCCAAAAATATTAGGAATATATCTGATGCCGGGAACATGAAACATCATTCATTTTACTGAACCACAATTGTAGCTAGTTTTAGACGCCGAAATACTTTTGAAACAATATCAAGACCATCTATCTGGTATTGCGGGACCTTATGGCATCATATCTATGGCTTCTGATTTCTTTAGTTTTAGTAACAATATTGAAAAAATAGTGGAATTTTTAAATTTTCAGTTCCTTTAAGTCTGTTAAATACAAATAATACAGTGTAAATATTATTTCTATTATCTCTGTTGTAGAAAACAGACTTCACATCAGATAAAAATGTACTTCAATACAGCTCATGCACAGGTGTTAGTAGGTGTCACAAACAAACATAAATACTTACTTACATAAAACATTAGAAATAGCTTTCATAGATACACCTATTTCAGTACTTTCGTAACATTAGAGAGAGAGAAAAAAATATATATATAACGCCTTAAGTGTAAACAATCCGCTTTCTATGTACGTCAGTTTATTAGGATAAGCTAATTGTTGTTAAGAAATGCTTTTGATAATGATTTTTATTAGAATAAAAAAATTTAAAAAAATGTTTCGTAAAAAACAAATTCGAAAAATCGAACTAAGTGTCAAGTTAGTTACAAAATTAAAAAAAAAAATAAAACAAAATTTTACATTTTCATTTTGATTTTTATACGAAAGAAACGCGGAAGAGAAAAAAACGAAATTTTTCCTAAATTTTAAAAACTTAAAATTAATCAACTCAAAATACATCTGATTAAAGTTTTTTTTATAATTGTTGACATGTTTCCAAACAACCAAGATAGATAAAAAAAAAAAAAAAAAAAAAAAAAATATTGAACGCCTTATTTAATGATTTAGCAAATATTTTATAGAAAACTTATAAAGCAGATGAAAAACAACAACAAAAACAAAAACAAAAACAACAACAACAAACAGACAAATATATTGCCTTATTTAATGAAATTAGTTTTTAGCCAAGCGTACCGTAAATTAGTTGATTTTCAAATGTTTTCGATAGACAAACGAACAACTTCAACAACAACAACAACAACAACACATGCTACTAGTTTTAAGCCAATAACGTATGTATGTTAATTTTTGCGACTAAGTTAGTAATTTGTGTGCAACACATACTTGTTTACAGTTATATTTACCTATATATACAGTTATATACATATAAATATATATATATGAATACAAATATATATATTAAAGTATGATGTGTATAAGAACGCCGATTCCAAAAAAAAAAAAAAAAAAAAAACCAAACCAGAAATGAAAAAGAAAAAAAAAATATATATTAAAATTTATGAAAAATATCAACACTTGAATTTTGTTTTTTTGTCGAAATTTTTATTCCTTTTTTATAAGACGAGTTTTGTTCTCAAATTTCTATCATTATTTCGATTAAGATTCGGACCTCATATGTAAATTGAAAAAAAAAATATATTTTAAAAAAAACCAAAAAAACTCTTTGAATTTGCTTCACTTTAAAACTAAAAAATGTCATGTCACATGAATGTCCTTTTTTTTTTGGTCTGACGATTTTCTTCTAAGAATAATTTTTTAATTGTTTTATTTTTTTTTTTGTAATTTTTTAAACTCTGCCGCTTTAACTTGAAGTCTTGTCAGAAAAATTTCACTTAAATTTGAAAAGAAAATAATAAAAAATATTAAATAGAAAATGCCAAAAATGCAGTTTTTTTCCAAATATTTCTTGCATTAAACTCTGAGAATAATAAAGAAAATACTAATAAAGCAAAACTTACTACTTTTGCATGCACTTCTACTACTATTATTATTAACAATATTAATATTATTATTATTATTATTATTATTATTATTATTATCCTTACTATTATTATTAATATCCTGACTTTTATTATTATTATTATTATTATTATTGTTATTACTACTGTCACTGCTAATACAACTGTAATCTCTTATATGTGTTTGTGATTTATGTACATGTGTAAGTGTCTACAGCTAACTACTGCTACTATTACTACTATTACTACTATTAATACTAACATGTATGAACCTAGCTGTGGGTGCTGTGTATATATAAAGCTCTTTAAGCTCATCTCTAAACCATTTTTAGTCTACAGTTTTGAAAATCTTCTCGGAATGTGGATCTATAACAATGAAAAAAATTAGCTAATTTTTAGAAAAACTGTGTGAAAAGAAAATTCAGTCTTGATTATAAGAAAAATTTTTTGAAAATGCATGCTGCTTGGAGCATGTTTTTATATCTGCAAGAAATCAATCATGAAAGCAAGGCAATTATATTGAAATTATTCGAGCAGATCTTCAAGGGTCATCAAAGTATTTCAGTCAAATTTAGAGCGGGATTTTTGTTGCTATGAAAATTCTTCACAGAAAAAAACAAACTTTATTAATATTTAATTTCTGTCGCGAAAATTGAATTTATTACGTTTAAATCTTCATCACTTCTTTAGTCATCCTATGTTTAAAATATATATATACACAGCCCCTACATTTTTTTTTTTTTTTTTTTTTTTTTTTTGTTAGCAACAATTTTCCTTCTATAATTTTTTTTTTGTTTTCCGTAGGTATTCGTTATAAATTCACCGCATTTCTTATTTTCTAATTGTATGTTTATAAAACTTCACATTTTACTCTCCCTTTAAAAGTAATAAATAGAAAAAAATTCCAATAAATTAATTTAAACCCTAAGCATAGCTTTAAATGTTAACTTAAACGATATCTTTCTTAAAGTTTATTGAACCATTTTGAAAAGCTGTCGGAAGTTAAGTAAAAGAAAAATTAATTTTGATACTATCAAAAATAATGGTTTTACCATCACCATCCATCCCAGTTGAAAACGTTAACGTTAACATTGTTCTTATTTCAGTTCACTGTTTGTTTTTTACTTCTATAAATTTAAATATATACTTGAGGGTTAACAATTTTAAACATGTAGGCAACATTTTTATTTTTTTTTTTTTTTTTTGTCTGAAAATCATTATTCGAACATTTCATCAAAACATTCGCCACATCACATGAAGTTGTTAGGAGCTTGAAAAAATGTGTTAAAAATTTTTAAAATTTTTGTCAAATAATTAAGAACATTTTGTTTCGCCGTTATTGCAGTTTTATTTCTTCAATAGACTCCATATCAAATTAAAAGCAAAGATTTTAAGTTGTGATAAAAGTAGTAAAATAATCGTTTGTAAAAGAAAAACATTTTTAAAAAAGTTATAAAAAATATATTACTCCAGGAGTTAAGTCTGACAAACGAAAATTATCCTAACAATTTTGTTTCTTTTCGAATATTATACCACTGTTGAACCCTAATTTGTGTGTAAAATTTTAGTTCTTTTAGGAGATCTGTTTCCGAATTATAAAGATACAAGTTAGGATTTTATATAGTTATTACAAATCCAAATCAAAACAAAATCAAAATGATGAAATATTTTTTATGAAAATACCCATGCGTAGGATGTAATTTCTTTTTCAAAATAAGAAAGTTAAAATAAGTTGTAGGAAGTTGAGATTTTTCTTCATTAGCAAATATTTCTACCTTTACCCTTCGCTTGTACTGTATGGTTAGATTTAGCCTTTAGCCCTAGTTTAAGAATTTTTAATTCGAAGCAGACTTTGGGACCATTTTTTTTTCCTATTATTACCTATTTCATAATTATCTCTCTTTATCTTCGCAAAAGCCATTACTTTCTAAATCTTCAAAAATAAATCTAATATGTTAAAAAAAACAAACTTGATGGATATGAACTTGATCTGCAAGCACTTTAATGCTTGATGTCTCGTGAACTCTTCTTTCTCAGCTAGTACTCCACACTAACAGTTGAACATTCGAGAAGCTTTTGCGAGAAACATATCTCGTCATCGTTATCACTTATACGAAGTTATTTCGAAGCTTTTTTGTAGCGCTTTAAAGTTTCGCTCTCGTATTAAATAGCCTTTCTCACAAAATGCATATAGAAAATGCTTGAAATCTTTGCTTATAAATTGAAGAAGCACCCTAACGAGGTCTCACTCTCATACGAACAGACTCGATCTCACAATAATGTAGAACTAATATAACTTGAATAAAGCGCTTCGCTTGGTACTTTACGAATCACTCTTACGAAGATTCGCTATTTCATGAACAGTCTCGCGCTCAAAATTAAAAAGTACTCTCAGCGGTATTAAAAAAAATTTAAAAGTTTCCCACAAATAAATTTTATTTATATTAAAAAAAAAATATAGTAAACAAATTTTTGAGCTCTAGGCCAATCATGTTGACAACAAGACAACATGAAGAACAAAGAAGGCAACAACCAACAACAACAACAACGGTATAGAGCAAATCACACAGCTTGACTATACAGACTGTTTCATTGGCCGCTATACCAACTCATCAGAAGCCTTTGTATGACTTTACACTGTGATCCACTCAAGCTACTTAGGTTCTACTTGTCTTGTTGTCAACATGATTGGCCTAGAGCTCAAAAATTTGTTTTCAATATAAATAATGAAAGGCTGTATTCAAATATTAAGATTAAAAAAAATATTGGTACTAAATTTATATATTTTGCATTTTTCTACTGAGGTTTGAACACAGGCTTCGTCGCAATTCTATCTAATGCGATATCCGCTAGGCCAATCTATTCTATACTTGAAGTACCTACAAAAATAATAGAAATCAGATTACGCCAACAGAGGCAGAAAAATTGGCACCGTTCTGCGCAAGACGTTAGGTCTTTCGTGACGTAGATAGGAAAAGACACTTTCTCTGTTTTTTTTTCACTGATTTTCTGTTCGTGCAAGAAAGAGACGAAATATAGTGCGATAGTTCTGTGCGATTTCTTTTTTAGTTACAGTTCTGTTTGTTTGAGTTTTGCTCAGTGAAAAACAGCTTATTTTGATAATGTGTCGATCATAACGTAGGCAGACATTCGCATGGCATAATCTTGTATATATTATTTTTGCTTGAAATATATGTGCTTTGGAAGAGCTTTTCACGAAGCAAGCACTTCCAGTTCAAAAGCCAAAATGTAAAATTTGCGTTTACAAGTACTCTCGAAGCATTATCGAGGGAAAATAATACTTTTCTTCACAAGCTCAGAGGAGTTTCTCTTCTCAAAATCGATTGAGAAGTATTTTCCAGAATTATAAGAAATATACTCCCAAAACCTCCAAAAGTTACTTTAACCCTGCAGTAGTCGCGCGGATTATATATGTAATACAGTCATGCAAAATTATGAATTTCACGATTGTCTGCAATCGATATTCATTTATTTTACGTACTATAAAAATTATGTTTATGTTGTTTTTTTAAATAAATATAATATAAAATAAAGTAATAATAAAAATTAAAACAAATAACTAAGCATTTTCAAATTGCCATCTCTTATTTTAAACTAAAAAAACGGATTACATATGTAATCCGCGCGACCACTCTCGTCACATTTAGATACTGCAGGGTTAAAAGCATTTGTAGAGAATCATCTGATACAAAATCGGCAACAAAAATTGTAAAGTTGCCCTCGTAAGTACATTTGAAGTTTTATCCAGAGAGCAAAATAATTCGGCTCAAAATTTCGGAGAGGTCTTCATCTCAGCTTCGCTTAAGAAGCATTAACCTCGATAAATTGCTTGTAGCGAAGCAAATAACATAATTTTTAACACAAGGAAGACCAAATACATGCGAGAGTAAAGCCAAAATAAAGTAAAACTACTTTCTCAGTATTTCTCAAAACCGTAAAGAATATATTTTGTAAAGGACTTTTAAGTTCCTACTACTTTCTTACAGTAATTTATTGAGTAAGAAAAACTTAAACATTTATTTTCAAGTTTTTCAGAATTATATTAAGGTGGAAACCTCTAAGAATCTTGAAAATGGAACCTTTTGGAAGTTAAATTGTTAGGTGGGCTCTTTCATACTAAAAGTAAGCATTAGTATAATACAAGTACTTAAGAGGCATTCAATTTGTAAGAGTTGCGAGAGGTTAAAGAAATCTGCTTGAGTCTGACGATAATGCAATAGATTAAAAGTTCCATTTGAGCAAGTTCATCTACATTACAGCTACCCAGAGTGTTCTTTAAGTTTTTTGTTACGACATTCAACAGAGTTTGGCTAAGAGAAAAATGTTCGCCGACGATGGAGTGTTATATTGTAGACATGGTTAACGTAGCTCAGCGTTGTGTAATGGTATTGAATCTCATAATTGTGTCACTGCGCTGATACACTTGGTGTAATAACAATAACGCAATAGCGGAAAAATATAAATGGCTTGCTATTCGATTAATTTTCTTCGTATTTTGAAAATGAATTTCGAATTCAACTTCAAACTACCAAATAATTTTACAGACCAAAAATGTGTGTTGATCTTAATGATAAAGAAATCACTCATTTGAGTTGGCGCTTTTCACTATTATATTAAACAACACTTGATTTGGTGTGTCAGCGCAGCATATTTTGCAGCATTATCCATGTCTATCTATGTGTATCCACTCAGTTGAGTCTTCACTTCCTTCAACGAATAGTAATGCATAAGTAGGAGGTATAAAGAGTATATTATCGAGTGGTTCTAGAGAAATGGTATTCAATACTCTACTGATGCATGGTTTGAACTTTGAATTTTTCATTCATTAAGTTGAAAGTTTTTGTCTATTGAACGTCATTATTTAAGATCGGACTATATATTAAGCCGTATATGAAAAAAAAAAAATAAAATGTAAATGTTACCACCTTATATCAACTGTTATGTCGAGGAAATTAGGGGAATGCAAACATTTGTTTTTTGTGGGAGTGGCAAAAACAGTGGATTCGGTTTTTTGTCTTTAACTCGGTTATTTATTGTCCAATTTTGAAATTTTATATATCGTTGAAAAGTTCATGGCATGGAATATGTTTATAATTAAAAATCAATGAACTGCAACGTCTTCTTCCCCACTTTCTGAAAGCTCTCCTAATAACAAATTTTGATGATGCAGAATTGAAGTCCTTTTAAGAAATTATTAAACTTTTGTGAAATAAATTCCGAGTTTTATTCAAAAACAAAGAAGCTATGTTGGTTTTAAATTTCAGTACATATGAGCACTCTGTCGACAAAAACGAAAAGTGTGTATGACCGCGTAAAGCAACAACAACATAACGAACCAACGAGCTATTCTCAACACACCGGACAACTACAGCAAGAACGATGCTTAAGGTACTATTGCAATGTAGTGCTTTAAAGAAGCATATTATTAATTTCTGCTTCTTTATTATTATTTAAAGAAGCATAGTTTTTCTTAACACTTTAAATGTTATTTAGTCAATTTGATTCTAGTGCGCATATAAAGTAAATATTGTCAAGTTGAAATCAAAAATTATTTTTTGTCATAATCGGTAGTTGTTGCGTTGAATTAGCATTAAGAAAAATCGTATAAATCGGCTGCCACTTTTCTAGTAAACTGATACAACTCAAATCTAGAAGTTTAAAAAATTATTAAACTTTTGCGATTTTTCTTTATTGTTTTTAAATAAAAAAACATATGTATTTCTTTTCAAAAGAAAATTTAAATGCACAAAAAAATATGATTGCTTGAATTTGTAAATTTAAAAAAAAAGTCGATTTTTAATTATATTTTAAATAGTCCTTGCTATGACCTTTTCAACGATATATAAATCTTTAAAATTGGACTACAAAAAAACGAGCGCTACAGACAAAAAAACCGATTCCGCTGTTTTTGCACGCCCACAAAAAAAAATGTTTCCCACTTCCGTAATTTTACCGACATAACAGTTGATATAAGGCGGTAACATTGAACATTTTTTCGAATCGGCTTACTACATATATATGCCGAAGATATGAAGAAAAACTTAAATGCGCGACCCCTACGTTCGGTCAAAAAAAAAAAAAAAAATATGGAAATTGTCTTTTAAAAATGCTTTAGATTAGATGGTGTTGTGTTTGTCTTTTGTATTTGATTTGTTGTTGAGTTTTGCGTTGCTACTTATGTAGCCTTTGCTCTCAATTCTTTTGCTCAACACTCCCAGAGCGCTCTCTGCCCATAGCTACATATGAACTATTAAGATGTAAGCTCTTTGATAAGTAATGAGCAAAGAGTAAGGATTTATTAAATACAAATAAACTACCATATAAAATAAACTTAGATAAAAATTTTGCAATCTTCTTACCTAAGTAAAAATAAAAGAAAACTCAATAATGATTATGTTCAATTTTGAAGTAAGCCCTCAAAATACTCTTTAAGCAATTCTTTTCGACTTGCTTTGTCCACATAATAAAACGAAATTATTTATGTGCCTGAAATAGTTCTTATTGAAATGAAGATAGAGAAAAATTGTAAACACAGGCCAACAGTCATGTCAAGACTATTGATCAGGTTATACGAAACCCTAACGAAGCCAAATAGATAGAGAAAATAATAATCAAAGGGTCATGAGCAAGGTCATTCAGTTCTGATAAATACTCGAACTTGGTGTAAATATCTCTTTAACTATCTTTTAATATGATTGTGTATTTAGTATATTTTAGACAAATTTGTAGTTAGTAGCTAGTATTTATATATATTCAGTGTATAAGTTAAGCCACATTCGAGACAGTTTAACTCGTAGAAGTTGGTTTTTTTTTTTTGTGGAAGAATCATAAAATCTCTCACTGCGTCATCGTCAAGTCATAAATAGTTGTTAATATTTAATCAAATAAAACTAACCTCTTATTGTACTAATAGTTTAGACTCTATTGTTGTTTACTTCTTATACTACTACTGCTACTATTAGTGCTACTACCACTAATAATAATAATACTACTACTTCCTGTAATAATAATAGTACCACTTTAACTTCTATACAGACAAAACTATGACTAACAGTTTTAGTGTCTTAATCTAGTGTCTTAAATGAATGTTTTATTAACCAGTAACTAAGTAAATAAAAGTAAGTTAGTACTACACTTGTTGTTGTTGTTAACACCAGTGTTGCCAACCCAGAGCAAATTACTAATACTTACATATAACCGTATATATATATAACTAATTATTGCTAACCATATCAAATAAATTGTCGTCCCCCAACAAAAGTAATCAACGTCGTTTTGTTGTAAGTTGTTGTAAAACAAAAATATAAATGTGCATTTTTTTTTTCTGTTTTAGTATAAATTTCTGTTAAAATTTCATGAGAATGTTTTTTTCTCTCTTTTTTTCCCAACACCCAACAAACATCAAAACAAATGACGTCGTTTCTATTATTTAAAAAATAAAAAAAAAAAACAAAAAAACTAAAACAAAATGGCGCCTCACTACAAAACGGCTTAACAAATGCGTAACGTTGTGATAACGAAATAAAACTTAAATTATATTGAATGAAATAAAACTATTTTTGTATGCTAATAACTTCAAAACCATCACAAAACAACAACAACAAAACATCAATCGCCGCATTGCTACTTCATAAAAAAAACCAAAATGGCCGCGCTCTTCATTAAACACAATTCATTAAAAACAAAAAAAAAAACAAAAACACCGGCTAAATGTGTTTTCAATCATCTCAATAAATTATCATTCACAAACGCACACATGCCACACCCATCACGCACTTACACACATACACATAACACACTTAACACACAAACACACACACACACTTGCGCATTTATATTTACCCAAATTGTATTAGAAAAACGTGAAAGTCGCAATAGATCAATTAAAAATTGGCATCGTTTAACACACGCGCTACGGCGGTCACCCACAGGGCACAATTTATCACAGACGGATGGCAACAGCACCGAAGGCGAATCGACCAGTGGACGCAATCCGGCCACAACCGGCATGGGCTGCTACAAGAACTACGATCATGTGGCCAATTTAAGGAACTCAAACTTGCAACATGTAAGTGGTTGAAAATGCATTTCTAACATCTTACTAGATAGTACTTACAGCCAAAAATGTGCATCGCAATGAAATGTATGTATTTTAGAAAACACACCTAAAACAATGAGTATACAAAAAGACAATTTTTAGCTATTTTTTATCCTGTAGATACTCGAAAGATACTCCAGTTAGAAATGCGTAACTTTAAAGCTTTTTCAATTTACACAGCCACATTGAATTTTATTATTTACTAACAAAAGCGTTAACTTCCACAGCGTGCTACAGCATTAACAGACCCGGAAGCAGTTCCTCCGTATACGCTAGAGAATCCCAACTCCACACAGACATCCATGATGGCCATGGAGAGTTACAAGCGTGAGCAACAAGCACTGCAACTACAACAGCAACAACAGCAGCAACAACAGCAGCTGCAGCAGCAACCAGCAGCAGCTCCAAATGTGCCCACAACAAGCAACATGATTGCTGCAGATGATGCCGCTGCAAATACTTCACAGGCAGGGGACGCACAGGCCAACCAGCTGCCAGTACAGATGATGATAACACCCGGGGTAAGCAAGTCCAATAGTTATAAAAGCTAAAACTCTTAAATGTAGGTTCAAATTACAAAAGTAGTACGCAAACAAACAAACAAACAAATAGAAATATCCACTCAAATAGCAGCTGTTAAAGCTCTGCACTTGACATAAACACTGTAACTCTTAAACTTTAGCGACAACAATTTTCATTGTAAAACTGTACAAATGAGTGTAGCTTCAGTGTTGGTATTGGTTGTAATTATTTTAGGTTTTTTTTTTCATTTAAATGAATTTGTTTTTGTATCTATTATAATTTGAATTCTTTAGCTACAAAATTTTCTTAACGAGATATCTTGAACAAGATAAAGATTTGTCTAGTTAAAAACAAAAATGTAAGCTCTTTCATTTGTTTTCACCTTTTGATTTTAATTGATTTAGAATTTTCTGTAGCTGCCTACAAACTCTAAAAATCTCTCAACTGTAGCTTAAAGTGTCTCCCACACAATTTAATTTTGATGACTACACAACTACAAACATACATTTTAATTATTGCAATTGGTTTTTTCGTTAATTCTATATTTGTAATTTGTGTGTTTTGTTATTGTTGTTGTTTTGTAAATAACCATACACTAACTCTCTCTCTCTCTCTCTCTGTCTCTATATATATACTTATATATTAATATATAAATATACTATATCCCTCTCTCAACGTTGTCGTAACTGTTTTTACTTTTAACATTTTTGTTTAACTTACATTAATTTTCTTTTTATTTATTTTTTATTTTTTTTTTTATTTTGTGTACTCTTACGCCTCCGCCACAATATAACCATTTAACAATATTTAATGCCAAAGTTTGTAGTTGATGAATTTTGTTATTTGTATCTTATAGTTTTTTCATATATGTTGTTTGTACACACACACTCTTTTTGTAATATTTACACGCCTCTTCAAACAATAGAAATTATCGGGACGGAGTAAGGAGGTATATCAATCATTACAAAAACAAACAAAAATCCTTTGAGTTTTGCAAATTTTTTTTAAATTTTTTATTTATCAAAATCTTACGTAACTCTATCTACGAAATTTCTATTCTATTTTTATTACTGCTGGAATGAATGGCTGACTGGTCTTTGAAATGGCTCATGACTTCAATATTTTATATACATTTTGATTTTTTTTTTGTTTTCTTAATTTTTTAAAATTTATTTATGAGTTTCTTATAATTCAAACATTTTAAAGATTTTGCGTGCTTCGAGCATGCCATGATTTAAACATTCACAATTGAGCAAATGTTTTGCTTAAACTTTTACTTAAGTCATTTTTTTTTTAAATTTCATAAATATCCAGAGTGTATTTCAATAGCGCGTATATTTTGAAACGATTAAAGTCCTTTTATGTACTTAATTCATAGGATTCCTAGGCAAAATCAGAATACGAGTATATTCACGATGTGACGTCTTGAGTATTTGGCGTAAATTTAATGTGTTGCAAATTTTTTAACTTTCTCAAAACTTAAACAAATATATATATAAAAAAAATTCAAAAATCTACAAGAAAATATTTCATTATAACTTCGTAAAAAATGCAATAGTTTTCTACGTACATCTATACTATTATATAAAAGGCTTATCACGTATCTTCGTGTACGCTAAACTAAAGAACTACTGAACCGATTTGAATAATTCTTTTACTAATTCAAAGTGTCATTCTTAACTTAAGCTATTGCATACCTTATTTTTTAAAACCTACCCTAAAAAGTTATTAAAATTTAAGATTAAATACTATCTAAATCTTGAAAAATTTAAGAAAAATACTAATAAATCTAAAAAACTTCATAGAAAATTATTCATAAACACTACATAACCAGTATAAAGCTTTTTCTTTCTTTTCCATTGTGTGTTTAAAAGGCTCTTTTTGATTACGCCTTGCTTATAAGCATGATCGAAAATATGAGGTAATGAAGCAACAACAATGTTAATTGTAATATAGACAGAATCTATTTCTTTTTTAATGAAATTCCCTACAGTAAAATGCTAAAAAAAATTAAATATAATTCAGTGTCTATGACGTAGTACTCTCGCAGAATAAGTGATACTTCGTCTTTATACGAAAACACGAACGAGGAAATGAGACAAATGTGTGTATCGCTGTTTTCGAACCAGATTCAGTGCTGCCATTTCTTATCAAGTAGCTGATAAAAAGCTTTTATTATCAGTGTTTCTAAGCTCACATTACAAAGGTGAAAGTTTTGATAAAACACTTATCAAGATCCATTTTTGTGCCTCTTTTTTACTGCGGAAACGGGTCGACCGATTTCAACCAAAATTTTAAGGTACGTTGGGAAGGTTTCCACGAAATTGGCCCATTGGTTCCGGTAATATGGCATTTTAAAGATTTTTCCATATATATATACATATAAAAAAAGTCGTGATTTGTGTTTGTAATTCCATAACTAAAGAACGGTGCGTCCAATTTGCTTCAGGTTTTCTTTGTTGTGTTCTTATTGGCCTTGCCATGGTTCGTAAGTGAACATTTTTGCCACACCTCCTTTTACCGCCCACAAATTAATGAAAATTTTATATTTCAGACGGCTTGGGTCTTATCAGACCAAAATTTAGTACTTTTGTTCATATGGTTGGCAAAAGTACTACAAATGGAGTGAGAGCTATAAAAAAATTTTGGGGGTTCCCCATCTCTTATATATGTATATCTATCTATATTCTTATCTATCTTGAACTAACCGAACAAACGGTTGCTTAAAACTTGAAAACGACTGGACCAAATTGGATATAGAATATTTTTGGAATTATAGTTCACACGCATCGAAATTTGATATTCGAATGAAATTTTCACGTGCCGTTCCACTGATAAAAATTTATGGACGTTGGACGAGGGGTGTGGCACTTTTTCAGCGGCCTAAATTTAAGGTATAACTCTCGAACTATAAGTCACATATCAATTTAACTCGGTAAAAACGTACTATTTATTGTGGGCTTTGACTGGCAGAATTGAGTGACCATTTTAGAAGTTTGCGTGGCACTGCCGATACAATTCAAACTTAGGTATCGAATAGCTTTGCAAGTAGAAGTCACATAACATTGAAACTCAGAATGGAGAATGTATTTCTACAAGAGAACTGGGACGGGCATGGAAAAAGGGGTATGACTTCGACCACACAAGTCAAATAATTGATATTGAATAGCTTTGGAACTAAACGTCGCATGACAATAAAACTCAGTATGGAGTTACTAATTGCCAAAGTCTTTCTACTGGAAAACTGGTACGTGCATTGGAAAAGGGGGTGTTGCCCGATTTTCTGTACAGAATAGCTACGGAAGTTAAAATCACAGGACATTGAAACTCAGTATAGAATTGCCACCTGGGATTGATGTTCTGCTACTGGGAAACTGTAACGGGCAGTGGAACATGAGCGTGGTGTCAGACTAAGGGACTAATAAAAGTTTTGAATTTACTTATTATTCCCAATATATTTGCCGGGTGCAGCAACGCGCGCCGGGTATCGCTAGTATTTATATAAGAATTAATAATTTTTTTTATAATGACATACCAAAGTCTACCATTTTTCTTGTGAGGGTTTGATAAAATATTTAGATTTAGAATAAAAGCCCATCCTACGGCGGGTTATAACTGCTTCGAGTAAAAAAAACGACAAACGATTTGCTCGGTTTATGCACACCGCTTCGCAAAATCAAATTTAGTGCATACTTTCTGGCTGAAAATTTTAAAAAGCACTGTAATAGCAAGAAATAATTACAGTTTGGGCTGTTTTGGGTGTGAAGCAGAAAGCTTGCCTTTTGTGTATTAAGACAGTAATAATATCCGAAAATCAAACTAGAGATCTGCAGCGAGTTACTTTTTCAGTACTCAGAGTATATTCATCAAAAATAAGTACATACAATTATAGGTCTGTTCGAGTACTTTTTGTACTTAAAATGGTAAAACTGACAAAAGCATGAGAGTAAGAAAAAAATCTGTCAAAAGTAAAAATATTTAGAAATGATCAGTTGTGTGTTTATCACATAACCACAAAATTTTTCATAACAAAATGCTCTCCACACCGTTTAGGTGTACCATGTGTTTAACTAACTGAACCCTAAAATGGCAGTGTGGAAAAAGGGAGGAGCTAAAAACAAAATAACACAACCTCCACATGCTCTGATAGACCCTTTTTACATTGGTCAAGACTAGAAATCAAGTCTGTGAGTTTGTTAATGAAAGATGCGGACATCAACGTGAGAGAGGGTAAGTTTAAATGGGAATAGCAAAAAATTGAATTCAAGTCTTGACCAATGTGAAAGGGTGAACAGCTGTGATCGAATTTTCGAAGATGCACATCAGTTAAGGCGATGCCTAAAAGTATGATACGATCAAGGTTAACCTTGACACAGGGTGCTTTGAAGTAGATAAGAACTCACTTACTAATGTAAAAAGCGTTCTCTCAAAAATAAACTTCTGGGTAACTTTCTCGGCATATTTGCAGTATAAGTAGAACCTTAGTAGTTTGCGTGGGTCACAGTGAAAAGTCTTGGAAGACTACTGATGAGTTGGTGTAGCGGCCAACGAAACAGTCTGTATAGTCTGCTGTGAGATTTGCTCTATACAGAGCCGTTGTTGTTGGTTGTTGTTTTATTTGTCTTCATGTTGTCTTGCTGTCAACATACTTGTCCTAAAGCTCAAATTTGTTTCCACAAAAATTAATATATGGCATATGAGCTTTGATATTTAATATGCACTCTGAGTAAAAATGAAATTCAATGAAATCGGATGAAAAGTACGCTCAACTCCAATTCAAAACATTTTATTGATTGCTTAAGGCTTTGAATATACTTTGGTTCGGCTGTGAGGGTATTATGACTTCGGCCAGTCTATTTTTTATCATGTGACCGATAACCTCAGCTTTACTGCTTTTTCATAAAATTTACCATAGCGCCAATAGTCACCGAGTATAATTCCATGCAATGTGTTTCCATTGATGTTGTTTTTTCAGTGCATTAAGCGGTTACCTACGTGAAGTCATGGTGCCAAAAATGTGTGTTTTATTTTCATTATGAGGTCACAGAACCGACCTTTGGGAACGTTAAATAAATTTTACCGGATCACCTCTACATCGCGAGTATTAATTCTATGCAACAATATTTCATTTGTGTTGCATAAACTGCTACTTATGTGAACAGACGAAGTCATAAATTACTTTATTTTTATCGTAAGACCAAGTAAAAATACTTCATTTCTTTTTCATAACATTTACCGTGGTGCATATACTCACCGAGTAATAATTTCATGTGACGCCATTGCATAATTGATCCATTTTCGCCTACAAAATTGGTTGTTCTTTTTTTTCATGAGGACTAAGAACTAGTCACTACTTACGTGAAATACTTAGCTCCCTCCGGGTCCCTATAGCGACTTAAATTTTTTTTTTTTTAAAGTTTTGTCATAAAGTCAAAGAATTGATCGCGGCCTCGGCAGTCAAGTTAGTAGCGTGCTCGACTGCCACCCCAGAGGTCCCGGGTTCGATTCCCGGCCAGGCCATGGTACTTCGCTTTAAAACCTTTCTAAATTTTTTATCCTCATTTCTAATCAACTGAAATTCAAAATTCATCAATGTTTACGACTTAAAGTTGTAGTTGATGCTAGAGAAGTTTGTGGATAAGATTGCCTTATAACTTGAATTAACTGAGGTAAAGGCATAACACTTGCCTCTGATTCACATGTTTCTTTGGCTTTCCACCACGTTTGGAACATTCTACACGTGTTTCACTTGATTGCCCTTTCCTTCCCACTAATCTATCACCCCATTTCGAACCAAGGCAGACTTGACTGAATAGGAATTCCACCTGAAATCTTTGGTTCAAAGCTAAAAAAAAAACAAAAATTAAAGCCTCTAAAAAATCTAGGTCGGTTGAGTATGGGTGTTAAAAATTATATCTACTGTCATCAACCAATATTAGAGAATACTGGGTCAATATAGGAAAAATAACTTGCGATAAAATAACTCAAAAGGGCAGAGAAATACCGAGCAATAGCAATTTTCTTAGAAGCAAAACAAACTTATTATTACTCTTATTTTCTCCATCTTATTATTTTGTATGTAAGTTTTTCATTTTAGTACAAAATAAAGAACATGCAAACATAGGTTTTCTCAGAAAATAATAACTCCTGCGTGTCAGTGTAAATACACGGAGACAAATTTTTCGTTTACTGCTACTGAAAAATTCACCAACTACACTTCGTGGCGTCCGTGGCCTAGTTGGTTAAAGTGCGTGGCCGCTATGTCAAAGAACCTGGAGATCCAGGTTCGAACTCCAGCAGCGACAGAAAATTATTTGAATTAAAATAATTTTTCTGTACGGCCGCCACCTCTCTACAGACAATGGCAAACCTCAGAGAGTAATCAAAATGCCATGTAAAGCTTCTTGAGAACGAGAACATTCCGTTCATCGCCGTTCGGAGTCGGCGTTAAGCATGTAGGTCCGGTTCTCTGTCAATTGTGTACAAACTTAATAACACGCACAACACAATTGATCATAAGAAGCTAGGTCAAAGTCCTTTCAAGGGCTGAAATGGCCAGTTATTTATTTTTTTTTTACACTTCGTTCGCGAGTTGTCATCCAATTAAAAATATATCTTAAATATATGTACCGCAAGATATTTCGGTCATTAATATTTATTATATAAATTATTTTTCTCCCTGTCCTTCCGCCCTCTTATGGAATGCACTCATCTCGCCTCTGTTGCTATCCCCATTTAAAGTCCGTCCCCATTTTAAGCAATTTACTAATTCCCTTATTTAGCAACAATTTGTCTAAAAAGTAACTCTGAACTATAAGCGCTGTTTATACAACAAAGGGAAGAACAAACAAGGTTTTCAGTTGGGAAAAACCAATTTTTCAATTGCTGCAATTTAAAAATCACTGGCGTTTATGACAAACGAAATTTTTTTCCTGCAACTAAATGATGCGTTTCTCGCAACTGACTATTATTATGACAACTGTTGAAACGTTTGCAAATAACGATTTTAAGCGCGACAAACGAAGTTATAACGATAAAAGATTTTTGTTTTTTTTTGCACGTATGGATAGAATTTTCGAAATGGAAAACTGGTTAAAACCCAATTAAAATCTAAAATAGTTAAAAATGTTGGAAAGAATTGCCTGACGATCGATGTCCATCTTCTAAACTGGAAGTTTTTTCCTACAGCCGTGACAAATTCTTGCAAATTTTCCAAGTCTGGGGACTTCACTTCAATAATTTCAAGAACAAGTGCGAACTTGTACTTGTTCCCTAAAAATTCGAGTACCAGAACCGTTATTTCCACATTCTTCTACATTAAAATGCACTTTGTCTCTCTCGATCACCAAACTCACGTCATGATGGTCCACACTGCGCCATAAATCTAAGTCTTTTGTTCTTAAACAAATAATGTTCTTTTAATCAAATTGACAATGTATAAATATATGTAATTATTTCGCAAAATACAAGCAACCTTTCTTAAAATACACCCTGTACAAAAAATTAATGAAAAAAATATCCACAAAATATATCTATTTGTACATATATATATATATATATATATATATATATCAATAATACAACAACGTAGGTAACCACGATTCCATCTTATTCGTAATACAGCTCTTGAAGCGCCGAACGCTGCACTTTGTTGGTTTTTGGTGTTATGTGCGGCATTGGCAGCACTGAAGGCACCGGCGTTGGTTTTTGTTCCTCTGCCAAAGGTTGTTTAAGTTTCTCCAGCAAGCCCGTCACATCAAATGTAATTCTTGGCGCTGAAATGCCTTCGGCTGCCTGCAGACCAACCATCTGCGATGACAGAGCGTCCACGTCTTGGCGTGCCGCAAAAAGAAGCTGATCGTGGGCAGCTAGTTGAAGTTGCGCAGTTTGTGCACGTATTGCCGCCGCGGCTACCTCCTGCTGAGCATTCTGCAGGGCAGCAGTCACGGTGCGCACATGTCCAGCTGCCTCTTCCAGCTGCTGCTGGGCCACATTCGCTACAGCTTGGGATTTTTTTATTTCGGTGGCTTCAAGTTGAACACGCGCCTGTGCAATGTACAGATGTTGCACCAGGTTTCGCAGCTCTTTGGACTTGGCCTCTTGATCGGTGGTCTGAGAATTGTGGGTGTTAAAGTTGCTAATGCCAGAAATAGAGGAACTTATGCTGTTGCTGGAGCTTGGTCCGCTGCTCGCAGCTGCGATTGTTCCTGAACTTGTGCTTGTAGTTGTAGTTGTGCCTGCTGTGCTAGCGCCCGTGCTTGTGCTGGAACTAGTTCCAATACTTGACGTCGCTACTGTTGGTGTGGCGGTTGTGCTGGTTGTGGTCTGTGCAGCTGATGCAGACGAACCCGTTGTTTCTCCCTCTGAAGTTGGTGATGTGGTTACAGTATCACTCGGGGCTAGAATGAAGACAATAAGTTTTTTTTTTATTTTCCACTTGGTCTTCTAAGAGCTGCAATACTCACCACATTCCGTTGTTTTCTCTGGTTTTTCGGAAGCTTTTTGAGAAAACAAAAACACTTAATGAATTTTTCATGCTCATGGCATAACTGCACCAGCTAAACTTACCACATTCTGTTGTGCTTTCACCAGCTGTCAAAGCTTGCTGTTCGCCAGTTGGAAAAATTGCGGCCCTTGGCACGCTAGAGAAAAAATATTTTCGTGCATTCTCTTGAGCTTCATTGCTAAAGCCGCTTGTATCGTCCAATTCGTTGTCCTGATAGAAATAATCGCTGTCCATTGGCTCTTGGTCCTGAGTTGTGCTTGTCGTTGTGTGTATTACCACCAGAAGAAGCACTAATAAAACATTTGATGCCAGTCAATATGAAGCAACAAAGACAATTTGAAGGTTGGCCAGTGCTGGCCTCTTGCAGCGCACTACTTACCAATCCATTTGTTAGTCTTCAATTGCATTGAAAATACATTAAAGGTCAATGTTTTGAAAATCAAAGTCAAACGTCAAATAAAATTTCATAAATTTTTATAGAGTTCAAAAATGAAGTTAAACAAACAGATAGGCGTGCCGCAAACATTTTTTTGGGAATGAAAATATGTTCGAATCTATTGACATTTGCTTTCGAAGTACACTGAAAATAAATACGAAAAAATTTAATAAATTCATTGATTTTTCTTCTGCTTATTAAGAAAATTAGGCAAACAGTGATCTTATTCCATGATAACCATTGTTTAAGCGGTATTTTCGTCAGTGAAATATGTTATGAAATAAGTTATGAGTGTAACACACCCTCCAAAGAAAAAGTGGGTGTGTTTATTTAAAATAGTTAAATAATTGAAAAATTCAACTCAATTCAAATCAAGCAGCAAATTTAATTAAAGAAACTATGACAAGGTTCATGTCAACACAAATTAGAACGAGAGCGAGAGGAATGAGAGCCTATAGTTCTTGGATTTTCAAATTCATTTTGAAACAATTAACCTTCTCTGACAAACTATCTAATCTAATCTATCGAATCTAAACGAAAACTAATATGAGAATGAAAATGGAAATGAAAACGAAAACTAATATGAAAATGAAAACAAAAACGAAAAGGAAAATGATAATGAAAATGAAAATGAAAATGAAAATTAAAACGAAAACGAAAATGAAAGTGAAAATTGAAATGAAAATGAAAGCGAAAATAAAAATGAAAATGAAAATGAGATTGAAAATGTGAGTGAAAACTCATCTGAAAATAAAAATGAAAACGAAAAGGAAAATGATATTGAAAATGAGAATAAAAATGAAATAGAAAATTAAAATGAAAATGAAAATGAAAATTAAAACGAAAATAAAAATGACTATGAAAATGAAAATGAAAATGACGATAAAGATAAAGATGAAAATGAAAATAAAAATGAAAGTAAAATGAAAATGAAAATGAAAATGAAAACGATAATGAAAATGAAACTGAAAATGAAACTGAAAATGAAAACGAAAATGAAAATGAAGATGAGAATGAAAATAAAAATAAAAATGAAATAGAAAATGAAAATGAAAATTAACATGAAAATGAAAATAAAACTCAAATAGAAAATGAACATGAAAATGAAAATGAAAATGAAAGTAAAAATGAAAATGAAAATGAAAATGAAAATGAAAATGATAACGAAAATGAAGATGAGAATGAAAATAAAAATGAAAACGAAAACGAATATGAAAATGAAAACAAAACGGAAAATAATAATAAAAATGAAAGTTAAAATGAACCTGAAAATCAAAATCGAAATTAAAATTAAAACGGAAAGGAATACAAAAACGAAAACGAAATCGAAAATGGCAATAAAAATAAAAAAAAAAACGAAAATGAAAATGAAAAAGAAAATAAAATTTACAGTGAAGATGAAAATGAGAATGAGAATGAAAATGAAAAGGAAAATGAAAATAAAAATGAGAATGAAATTAAAATGAAAAGGAAAATCAAAATGAAAATAAAGAGGAAAATGAAAATGAAAAAAATATTATAATGAAATTAAAAACGAAAACGAAAATGAAAAAGAAAATGAAAATGAAAGTGAAAATTAAGATGAAAATGAGGATGAGAATAAAGATAAAAATGAGAATAAAAAGGAAAGGAAAAGGAAAAGGAAAAGAAAAAGGAAAAGGAAAAGGAAAAGGAAAAGGAAAAGGAAAAGGAAAAGGAAAAGGAAAAGGAAAAGGAAAAGGAAAAGGAAAAGGAAAAGGAATGGGAAAAAGAAATCACAAGACAGGTCTTGTTGTTCTTGACTGTTCAGCTAAACAAATTTTGAAATAATTATCAGACTGTTGAGTGTAACCAATTACACCGCAAAGCAAGGATCAAACATTTTTAGAAATAAATATAGATATATATATATATATTTTTATCCCTTATACGTTTTTTGTGCATAGATATATATGTTTTTATCTACTATTGTATATTTATAATACAAACATGGTACGATGTTGCTTTTTAAGTCTTGCGCCTAAAAATGTAAAAACAATGGCTACACTAAGGGAAATAACGCATATTAACATTATCCACGCCTGAGTATATATTTCATTTAAATATTTACGTGGATGAATCAAATATTTTCCTTACAACTCGTTTTTTCCCGTATTTAAATTTTATTGATGCCACACACTGACACACATATTCCATACAGCTGCCAAGCAGCCGCCAAGCAGTTGCAGTTTCTTCGCACCAGCAGTTGCAGGTCTTATAGTTCTCATTTAGTTAATGTTTCAAGGGTAATATATCATGGATATTTGGCAAATATGATTTGTGAGTGCGGTGGTGAGTACGAAGCATGATGAATTCATGTAAGGTGGAGTGACAACTCGGTATTTTCTCAAGAATGTCACTCCACTCTACATGATTTCATCATGCATCGCACTCACCACCGGACTCACAAATCATATTGTCACAAAAAGAAAATAAAATATACCACTAAATGGCGTTTGATATGGACGCAGCTCGTGGGAAATATTCAAATAAATTGTTTTTCAATTTCAATATTTTTATATAAATTTTTCATAAATGCGATAGTTTTATTTTCAAATAGTAAATATTTGAAAAATATTTAAATATATTCGTGCATAATTTTAATATGTTTTTTATTAATTCTGTTTAAATATTTTAATATTTTATTTAATTAAAAAAGTATTTAAATAAATTTTAAATACTTACGTAGTCGATTTAAGTAAATGCGTTATTGGTGCAAAAATGACTCGCTTTTTGGATGAATTAAAAAAGTTTTTGGATAAATTTAATATTTTTTTCCCTTAGTGTAATTATTGAAAATGCTTTTATATTTTCAAAGTATTCTCCAAGATGATCAATACACTTTTGAATTTGCTTGAACCAATTTTCGAAACAGTTTTCCACTCTTCACTCTTAAGTTGGTACCTCAAAAACCAGGTCTCGACCAGGCCTGTTCGGGCGTAGAATAATGCTCGCCACACATTTTTTCTTAATTTGAAGGAACAAGAAGAAGTCATTGGGTGCCAAGTCAGAACTGTAGGGCGGATGCCCCATCAATTACACGTTTTGAGACCTCAAAAAATTTTTTTAGTGAAGGAGGAAGTTGTCCGCAGATTCAAGACATCAAAGCAAATGGTTGTGTACCATTCAGCGTTAATAGTTCTCCGTTGCTCAAGTGGTACAATTACGACATGACCGATTTTTCTAAAAAACTGATAACAATTTGCTTGGAAGTGTTCTATCCACAGACAATTTTTGTCTCGTTTTGCTCACTTCAAAAGACTTAAACAGTGGATTGCTGCTTTGTTTCGGGCTCATAAGCATAAATCCATGATTTGTCCCCTGTGAAGATGTCGTAGACGTGTTTTGAACCATACCCGCTGTATTTTTGCAGCATTTCCTTTCACCAATCGACTCGAGCCTTTTTTTGAGCAACAGTCAAATTATGGGGTACCCAACGGGACCTAATCTTCCTGTCGCCTAAATTTTCATGTAAAATCGAATGTATGCTAGTCTGATTAATGTCCAAGGATGACTTCATCTCACAGTATGTCATATGCCTTTTGAAATCGAACACATTCGCATGCACAAAGAATAGAGAACGAGCAAATAACAACTCTAATACATAGTAAAATAATCTTTACTACTGCGCTTTTGCGTTACATTTATTAAAACAAGTGTATCAGCGCAGCAGCAAAGTTAAGAGCAACGCATCGCTACGTTACGAAATGAGAGAATAGCACAGAAATAAAAGAATAGATTTATTGATTTAAGGTTTTGTAATAGCTGAAGATAGCATGTTTGAAGATGGTTCGAGAAGTTATTTGTCTTAGAGAGTTAGGTAGTGAATTCCAAAGTCTATTGGTGCTGATGAAGAAGAATCTGCTACTGTTTAGATAGTTATACCTAGGAACAATAAAGTTTGTCGCACGTTCTGACTGGAAGAACTGCAGTTTAGCAAAAAGATATTCTGGGCTTTGGGTGTGTATAAGTTTGTGTAGAAGTATTGCGTTGCGGACGTTTAGGTATTCAAGCAAACCACAGCCCAGAATATTTTTACTTCTTAAAGAGATGTGATCATAGCGGACTCCATACACATATCGAGCAGAGCTATTAAATGCAACAAGTAGTTTGTGTTGGGATTGTGAGTCCAACTGACTATATACAACGTCAAAGAATGTGATATGAGGCATTATTAATTTAACTAGTCTGCGACGAGTTTCAAAAGGCGTGAAGTTAGAAGAAGTGCGTAAATAACGTAAAGTTCCGTAAATTTTCCTAATTGTATTATTAATATGGTCAATACAAGTCAAAGTAGAATTGAATATAAATTCTAGGTTTTTAGCTCTGAACACGAATTTTAGTTGCTGTGATCCAAAAAAGAGGGGAGGGATATCAATAAAGCAAGAGTCACTCCTGGCAATGGATAGAACTTTTGATTTTAAGGGATTGATAAGAAGTAAGTTAGTATTAACCCAATTATTTAACAGAGTCAAGTCATAGTTCAGTCTATAGGTCAAGTCTTCTAGGAGTCCGGTAGGTCGAGGGAGATAGAGTTGAATGCCGTCGGCGTAAGCATGTACAGAAGCATATTTACAAACCGAAAAAATGTCATTAATAAAGATAGAGAATAGGAGTGGAATGGACCCTTGAGGAATTCCAGTCTCAACAGCTCTAAGAGACGAGTATACGTTGCCTACTTTAACTCGTTGGACTCTACCTTCCAAGTAGCTTGATACTAACTTAACGGAACTTGAACTAAACTTAAAGTAGTTTCTAAGTTTCTTGCAAAGGAGTAAATGATTGACTGAATCGAAAGCCTTAGAAAGCACAGTTAAGAGCAACGCATCGCTACTTTACCCATTTAAGCTTATCCCATTTATGCCAAATCCAATGCAGCTATTGTATTATTTACTGACTACTTATGCTGGTGTTTAATTGCGACATCAAGAACATTCATAAAAATAATACAACTCAAGCGTTTGACTGATTTAAAAAGTACTAAATAAATAAAAACAAAAGATTTTAAGTCACTATAACAACAATTCTTTTCGAAGAAAAACACATGTGACAGCTTAATTAGTGTGATGTGTGAAAAAAAAAACTTAAATGCGGTTAAACTAACCAGATGGCTGGATGCTTTCTAGAAATGGAAAAAGTATTACAGGATGCAACTGGTGGCAAAGAAACAATGAAAAAAAGAGAATGCACACACACAGAATAATCTTAAAAAATACACAAAAGGAAGAACACACACACATTAACACTAACACAGAAGGATGAAAAACTTACAGCTATGCTAGTGTAGCATCAGATACGAAAGATGCTCTAGTGCACTTAACATAATAGCTGGAAACAAAAACATGCTTTTATGCAACCTTCGCTCAGCCAGACAAACTTTTAACCAAGCTCTGTATGTATACAAACATACATGTATGTATTTATATGTGGGCATATGTGACAGAGTGCAGTAGTTTGTAGATGTGTACCTACGTTTAGTCAGAGCTTCTCGTAACGAGATTTTCTACTTGTTACACTTTTCAAGTCTTTCACTTGAATTCTTGCATTTTATTTTTTTTTTTTTTTTGCATCTTGCATGACTTGCACAGGATTAAAATAAATAATCTGTGGCATACAATCAGATAAAAGCTGATAAAAAATATATTTGTAGCTGACTGAAGTGAGTAATAGATATGTAGGGATCTTGCTGTTAGTTGTGCATTTTATGCAATTTTCTTTATTGAGTAGAAAGAAAAGACATGTGGGTTGAATATATTTTCGAATATGAAAAATAAGATATGTCACTATATCAAAAAATCAATATTGTCAAAGAATTATTGATCCTTTTAGATGGAAAGTTTTTATGAAAAGCTAAATTTCTTGGCACAAACCTTCTTGTAAGTAGCACTTTTGGTGAAATTCACAAAAATCTTAGGGGAATAAAACCTTGCATTTAAGTGTTCTTGCTCCTCCTTTGACACAATTGGTAAGAACAAAGCAGAAAAAACACCTGACAACAAAGCGCTTGTCATAAAAGCCAAAATCAAGGCTTGACATAAAAATTCAAGTTAAAAACACTTTCAGTTCAGAATGTTTTTGTGTGCTTTCATATTCAATTTTATTTATTGATCGTATTTATTGTTATATACTTCGCTATAATGCTCTGTTTTCAATCGAGTATCTTGCATTTTTAATGTTTATTTTTTAAAAATTTTTTTTTAAATTTTATACAAACCTTATCGAGCATGTTTTTGCACTATCAGCATGTGTTTTAATCTCAAATTATTGTATATAATACATGTACTTTCTACATAATTAGTACCAAATGGCTTAAATTTGTATTATTTCTTATTAAAATTTAAAACAAATATCAACTTTATAGTAGAAACACTCCATACAATCCAAAGATTTTACAATAAAACCCATACTCAACAATTTTATAGGAAGTTGCTGAGCTGCGGCGGCAAGTTGCGCTGGAGAATTTACAAAATCAAAGGATGGACAATCTGGAACAGGATGTGCCGGTAGAGTTTGAATGTTGCTTCTGCACATCGAAGGTAGTTATTCTGTATTTTTAAAATTTTCTACTTAATGGCTGCTTTGTGTGATTCGTCATGTTTAATAATTATGGCTTTTTCTAATTTTTCTTTTTTACGTGTTTTGAGTTAATTGGTTTTTAACTCTTTTTAGCTTAATATTGTTAACATTAGTAGCTGAAATATACAAAAAAAAAATCGTTTTTTAATAAATACACTGTTTTACCGTCTGTTACACCTGTTACATGGTCTATTACATCTTTACGACTGTAATTCAATACAAATTTTTTATCATTTTGGAAATTTCAGTTTGCATGCTCTGCTGTTTATATTTTAACTTATGCAAAATTTATTAATATTTTTTTTTTTTTTGTATTTTCTCTAATATAATAAGAACAGAAAAGTTATAAACAAACTACTGCAAAATTCATTTGTGTCCCGTTTGAACTTCTTGCATTTTTCAAAGGTTTCTTAACAAATGCATATATTTAAAATAATGGATAATTCAGTCACACATTCAAGACTTGAAATCAAACAGAAAAATAGAGAAAAAGTTTTGACGCCGCAATGGAAATAGTTTCCATGTTTATTATAGTATTTATTTTTTTTTATTATTTTTATTATTATTATTATTCCGTGCCCTTAGGACGGTTAGTAGCACTTTTAGTTATGTACAGACATGACAATCTGAAACTTCTTCATTTTGGGAAGAGCAAAATTTTGTAAAAGCTGAGCACTTATCTCGGTTGGGCTGATATTTTGGTGCTAGGAACTAAAATTTTCGATTCCTCTTATAAACAATTTGAACTATAAGGTCCTTGGGAGCGATATATTTAATAAACTTGGGACTCCCTACACGACTTTGATGCGAAAATCTTAATTGAAAAGAAACGAAGAGTACAAAATTCGAATATATTAAATAATACCTTCTTCCTTCTTCTTATAAATACCATCTTCCTACTTTAGTCATATTTTTCAATACAGGCGTTTATTTTTATCAAAACACGTTAAACAGACTCAAAACTTCATCAAAATATTCCAAGACAACCTCTGACAGAAAATGCATTTGCAAAAAAGTGTGAACAAAGATCGTCCGTTTCGACCGTACTGGGTTAAGTATAAATAGAGGGGTAGACTAACTTTAATGCTATCTTAAAGGCTTCACTAGTTCAGCGAAAAAGTTACGTTACTTCCTCTGAAGTAACTTCGTCACTAGTGTCCGACCGAATTTGAAATTTTGGCCGAAGCCGAATGTTCGGCCATGTGGAAGTGTTCGGCTGAATACTGAAGGCAAAGCCGAATATTAATAAATTTTTTTTTCAAGTACAAAAAAAATTATAAAATTTAGTACTGGCTTTCGTTATTTATTCGTTTCAGTGAAACAAAAAAAAAAAAAAAACGACAAATATTAAGTTCGAGTTAAACGCAAGAGAAACGCAAGAGAAACTGATGTTATGTCTTTTTGATGAATTCTAATACTTGTGTAATTGATTTAGTAACGTCAGGATGACATAGAAAAGACTTACATCAATTTTCAATTTCGAGAAAAGCTAGACAAATTCAATACTGACTGAAATCTGGCAGTAAATGTCTAGCGTAACTCGGATTTTGACGTAGAATTACGTCATTTTCGGAGGTTAGTAGGGCGGTTGATAGTGATCAAGCGGCGGTTGATAGCGTTTTTAGGTCACTCTTTGAGCCTTTGGTGTGCCTAAAGTTCTAATCGTACAATGATGATGTAAGCACTCGTTGGTCTGCTTAATCCTCACTGGGAGAAAAATTAATGTTTGAACTCCCTAACTTTTGCAAATTTTACACAATTACATGAAATATAAAGCCAACATTTGATGTTTCTGTTTGCTTTGCGCATGGTTCTTGTTTAAGGTTGCTACCTATTTATCGACTGCATTGGTTCTTGTATATAATAGAATATATGTATGAACTGAGAGTTGCTGATTAAAGCAAGAAGGCACTGCCAGTTAAAAAAATATATAAAACCAGCATTTGATGTTTCTGTTTGCTTTGCGCTTGGTTATTTTTTAAAACTTAGTATGTTGTAGAAACGAAAATTCCGCGGCATATAATTCCACACAGTGTAGGGTCAAAATTATTGTGTTACGACGTGTCTTGTGCTACGATGTAGTCGAAACTGCTGTGTATTTTTTTTATATCATGTATGATCATTCGAAAGCAAATGAGACAGTTTGGTGAAAATCAAAAATTTTTGAGATTTCTGCCAGTTTGTTCAACATGTACAATTTTATTAACCCATGCTGGTCGGACTAACTGACATTTAAATAAAGGTTTTCAACGAGCGAAAACCCACTTATAGAAGAACAGAGAGCAAGAGAAAAACAAAACGGACAAGTGTTTTAAGGTATAATATACGAGTAACAACCAAAAACAGGAGCTGTTTTCAAAAAAATTTTTTTGATCTAAGAAGTTATTATTTTTTTTAAATTAATACAGGTTATTGTACACAAAAAATACTTAATAAAAATATATGTTTTTTTAAATACAGTTCTGGCTTTTATATAGAGGGCGCTGAAAATGGCGTTGAAAAAACGACATCCAAAACGGATTGATGGATATGGCCTTTCCTAGTTATCGGAGACAAAAAAATCAAATGACATTTTAAAGCATAAACCTTGTATTAAGCATCCCCCTTACGCAAGACCCCCGTGGTTTTGTTTTTTAATTATGGCGGAAGTTGAAGTAAAAAGTTCGAAAAACACATACATTTTCGCGCGCTCTTTTGTTTATATAAAAGAGGGGATGCTTAAAGAACAAAATAACGAACAAAATTAAAAAAAAATCATTGAAATTGAACCAATAGATTTCGAGTTATCTATCGAACCGTTTTAAGAAAACTAGTTTCGAGAAAATCGCGTTTAAAGTTTTTTATTTGTTGTATGGAGCTTAGACATAGGTTAACGAAAACCGTTATAGCTTCTGTTTTTTTTAAATATCGATTTAAAAATGTGTATGTATATTCTTAAAACTATAAATAACACAGTAAACAAAAAAATTATTTTTTTTTTTCAAAAAAATGTACACGTTATTATACCTTAAGTATGGAATTTCGAATGGATTTCATCGAATTTATCGAAATTTTCCTAAAGAATTATAAAAAAAAATGTTTAGTTATTACAAAGCAAAAATATTCAGCTATTTAGGCCGAAGCCGAAAGTTAAAAAATCGGTCGAATATACCGAAGCCCAATATTCGGTCGGAACTATTCTTCACACTTCAAAAAAAAAAAAAAAAAAACAAAACAAACTTAAATACCAAAAAATTCTTGTATGTAGTTGAATTCATTTTTTCGCCAAGCCCATAGAAATTTTGAGCTCATTATGAATAAGTCACACACAAAGTTCTTGAGGCCTCAAAGTACGTTATTTGCAAAAAAAAAAAGCAAAATGTCATTAAAACTCTTCATGACTATTTAATGACTTTTATCAGTATTTGACCATATCCGAAAATTTATTTGAGTCGTTTTTATTTTTTTCATTAAAAAATCCTTCTTTTTTCGAAATCCTTTAAAAAGAAAAGAACTCTGAAGAAAAACTAAGTACGTAGTCTTACTAAATGGAAGATTGTTTATGTGCATTTTATAAAGAAGCTCTATCAGCAGGTGTAGTTTCCCGTTTTCCCATTTTTATCAAGTATATCGAGTATCGAGCATACCTGGATATCGAGTTCTAAAAAATAATAAAATAAATAACTGGCCATTTCAGCCCTTGAAAGGACTTTGACCTAGCTTCTTATGATCAATTGTGTTGTGCGTGTTATTAAGTTTGTACACAATTGACCGAGAAATGGACCTTCAGGCTTAACGCCGACTCCGAACGGCGATGAACGAAATGTTCTTATTCTCAAGAAGCTTTACATGGCATTTTGATTACTCTCTAAGGCTTGCCATTGTCTGCAGAGAGGTGGCGGCCGTACAGAAAAATTCAAATAATTTTCTGTCGCTGCTGGGATTCGAACCTGGGTTTCCAAAGTTCGTTGACATAGCGGCCACACACTTTAACCAACTACGCCACGGACGCCACAATATCGAGTTCTACACAAACAAATATGAAAACCAAAGTGTCCTTATATCCTAAATTATTTGGCTATCTTGTAAACGATTAAGGGTTATACCAACTTAACCAGACTGTTTTACTGTCACACATCAGGGATCAATAATGACAATAAGTGCTACAACCTAATTTTATTTTTTTTTAGTTTTTAAACAAAGACCCACCCATATTATTTTTCATATTCGAATTATATACGCTCACATAACCTCATTCATCTGAAATTTTTTGTAAACGCAACACCTAAACTATTCAAGACCAGTATTTTATATTTCTAATTTTTTTTTCTCTCGATTTAAAATTAACTTGATTTAAATTTATCTTGATTTGAAATTAACTATCCCACAATTTTTTTTTTTTATAGTCCAACCAAATAGTTTGGAGTTAAGATTTGAAATTAACTATCCCACAATTTTTTTTTTTTTTTTTATAGTCCAACCAAATAGTTTTGTTTTCAAGTAACGATGTCTTGACCCTGAACCTCTATTGAAGATGTTCAAATTTTGACCCCAAGCCTAGAACAAGTACTTTCACAAGCTACTAATAACCACTTGGCAACCTCAGTACTGCGAGTGATAGGGCGTACTCGTGAGTACCCAGAATTTCCGGCTGGGCTATGAAAATCTAAGATTTTACCTCTCTTCATTCATTTTTTCATATCTTAGGCTATTGGGAAACTTTTCACTCGTGGTAGAAAAGAAGTTACTAAGTTGAATACAATTTCTGTCTTTTGAAATAGAATTTTCATTTTTGCTGTATCAAAAAGACAATGGAATTTTGACCACTTAAAATTTTGACGTTTTTAGATTTCGGTAGTGTATTAGAGCAAGAATTGAATTAAATTAAAAATTTTCCTATTTGCAATAAACGTACACGTGACAGAAGTACAAGTAGCAACGTACACGTGACAGAAATAAAACTTCTTAAAAAGTAAAGAATAAGAGAGATTTTAGTGTAAAATAGAGAGAGGAAGTATCTAAAAAAAAATGCAATACAAAATGGAATAAATTGAGATTTTTCCATTTTCTATAAGCGTGAGAACGTTCAGCTGGTGTTTTAGTAGTTTTCGAATGTCTCCTCAACTTCGTCACTTTTTGAATGATAGATTGCATTTGGATAGTACTCGTTGACGGAGCCTCCGAAAGCAGAGACAAATTGTGTTGATTATTTCTTCCTGCTTCTTGATCATCATAGCTGCTATGTTGAGTGAGGGCCTCGTAAAGTAGCGAACGTTGATTAGTATGCATATCAACTTGGTTGGCTTCAAAATTTTGTTGAGATGATATTCCAATCTCCCATTCTCCTTCTTTACTACCATTAGTTGCAGATTTTCATACAATTTTTTCACAACAATTTAATTTTATCACTTTGAAAAGCAGCTGTTTGATTGGTGCACGAAGAAATTTTTCAAGTATAGTTCGAGTAATAGAGAGTGACATTTTGCTTTTTCTTCTTCTCACTCGCGCTGGAAAAATGTGTACGGAAATGCTTTTAAGTAACTTCAAGTTACTTTAAACGAGTACTGAAACAGACCTTATGACATGCTATCTCAAAAGTAACAAATAAATTTTCCGTGCATGTTTTTAGGCTGAAAATTAAGTGTTTGAAAAGCATTGGTTTGTGTCTGTGATATACTAGAAACGGAACAGGATGCATGCAATATTAAAATCATTTTGTTTGCCTGTTTGAAAGAATCAATGTATCATAACGCTAGAACGTCCTACTCTAATTCGATGCTTGCGACAGTCCAAGGTTCAATTTAAAAATTAAAAGGTATGTGGCAAAAATTATTATGGTAGGCAGTGGAAATTTTCATATAAATATTTGCTTTTGACATTATTATAAGCTTCACGAATAAAAGCGACCTTGAAAATTTAAATATAAATTGAACACGTTACACATCGTCACGAATAAGAGACCTTTAAAATTTCACTTGCCGCCAAAGAAATTTTACTTAAAAAAACAGAAAAGAGAACTTGCTCGTTCCTAGAACTTTCAGTGTATGCAATCCACTCAAATTTTCAAGTAAATAATTTCTGGACTATTCAATTTTGTGAGAGCTCTAATTTGTGAGTCTCTACTGTACTTGAGAGCATGACAGATGGCTTACAAGTCATTTTACTGATGCTTGCGCAGCTCTTCAGCTTATACAAGTGATCAAACCGATAAACAGATGTTTTTGACCTTCAGAACAAGTTGGAAGTTTGAATTGGATTAAAGTTTGCTTCTAATTTTGAAGTCCAAAATGCGCCCGAATGAAGAAAAGAAACTAGCAAGAGGAACTAAGGAACTAACAAAAAGAAAGAAGAACTGGCAAGTAACTGCGCTATTGCGTTAGTTTCATTAAAACAAGTGTATCATCGCAGTAACACAGTTTAGTGCTTCAACTGTATTGAGCAATATAGCACTGCGTTACCATATCCACAACACTTTCCCCATGGACAATGGTTAAAAAAATGGAATAGAAACTTTTCATGCGCTACTGTTTAAATTTAATCTTTTAGATATGTTCTTGTGTTGATCTAGATATATACTTCAAATGTGACTTAATGAAATTTTTGGTTTATAATATTGAATTTTATGACAAAGTTTTAAAATCGAGAGTAATACACGTTTTTCATTAAAATGCTGTCATTTTCAAACCACGCCTGCTTCTTGTCAACATCTAAGAGTTTTTTTTTTAATAGTCTAAGAATTATATTAAAACTGTGTATACCTCTATACGAGTAACCCTTGATAAAAAGAGGAAACACTTAAACCTATACAAAACATGCTCTCCCCTGAAAATAGTATTTTTATTTTTCCACATTATTATTATTATTTTGTTTTTTTTTATTTATTTTATTTTGTAGAATGTTTTTAAAGAAGGAAGTTTGAAAAGTTGGCATTATAGCAAATAACAAATTGACTCCATGGATGCTGAGTTCGGGGCAATATCCAATTTGACAAATTTGATTATCTAAAAATTGTGCCTCTGCAAACTACTTCATCCAAATCTGAGGTACGACAAAATCCATTTGATATTATAAATCATAAATCGAGCATCTGTAAATTACTTTCCCGAAATCTTTTTTCTGAGTATACTGAGTATGTGCCACCTCATCCTGCTGCCCTGTCATGAGCAAAGTAAACCCATGAATGGGTTTCTTTTGCTCAAAAATTTAAACGATTTTTGCCTCTAACGCTTGCCTCTTAGATGACTAACCGTTTCGTTTTCTGTTTTATATCATTCAATTTTATTTAATTTTGCTCACATAATCTTTGTTTTTCTAAAGCTAACTGTTTCATGTCATGTCATTATTCAATTAAGTGTTTTATTTTGATTCCTTTTTTTGTGTTAAATCATACCAATTTTTTATTTATTTTGTTTATTCTTTAAGGGATATTCACGATGTCAAGGCGAATGTATTCCATTACGTGCAAGTAGCGTTTGAAAAAACAGAAAAAATATAAATTATAACAAAAAATACATAAACCAAGCTGAAATCATACTAAATTGATAAAAAAAAACCGAATCAAATTCGAGTTCGAGTATTTAAGTAGTTTATTAGATAGTTTAATAAAAGAATTAAAATGCAATTAAAAGCTTTGAGATATTTATGTGCATAAAAGGCCTAAAAGACATAGAATTATCTTAAAATTTAACTCAAAAGAACATAATTATTTAAATTGTTAATCATAGTTTTTTTATATTAAACAAAGAAAAAAAAAACGAAAAACTTCAATTGCTTAATATGAAAATAAATGTATCTGTTAGTTGCTTAATTAGTAATTTAAATATTTGTATACTTACCTTACATAGGAGTCTTTGCACTGAAAATACTAGTATTTATATGGAAAAACTACTTACATACATATATAAATTTTGAATACCTACATAAATATTATTATAAAAATTTTCATATATTTTTTATCACCACTTTATATGAGATACAATAAATTAATTCATTGCAAATTCAAATGCACTCAATTACGGAATGTTTCTTTTTATTTATTTTTGTTTGTTTTTTTCTCTCAATTGGATTTTAGTAGTTGTGTTTTTAGTATATTTCTTAAAATTCGGTAGGTTTTGTTAGTGCAAAGTACTGCGCTGCATTTTATAAATGTTAGAAATTTAATTTTACAAAATTTGCCGCATCAGGTAAGTAAATTTCTTTGAATATTTATTATGTTGTTGTGCTTTGATATTATTTGCCCTTCTTTAGTTTTTTGTAAAGCTATTTCAATGTAGTTGATTTTTTATAAAATTTTTATTACATTTCTTTATTCATATTTGCATATAAATATGTACTTTTTTTTAGTTGCTTTATTTTCTTTGTTATATTTTTGTTTTTATCACATAGATCCCTCAATATTTTTCTTTACTTAACACAAATTTTAAAGACATTATCAGAATATTTCTGATTTTTTCCGAAAAAGTTGTTCTAGAAAAAAAT
This sequence comes from Pherbina coryleti, assembly GCA_943735915.1. NCBI lineage: Eukaryota > Metazoa > Arthropoda > Insecta > Diptera > Sciomyzidae > Pherbina > Pherbina coryleti. The sequence goes on from OX030952.1 coordinate 112,185,877, forward strand.
ACATTTTATGGGATTCATATATTGCTATAATATTTACGTAGGTTACTACACACATTTTTAAGTGATACCATGACCACTAGACCGTATCGAAAAAGAACTAATAAGAAATGATCTTCGACTGTCGAAGTTAAAATACCCCTACGGCCGAACCAAAGTATATTCAAAGTCTTAATATAAAAATAAAAATATAAAAATATAAAGTTTATAAATATATTATCTAAACTGGCCAGTTCAGCCCTTGAAAGGGCTTTCACCGAACTTCTTATGTGCGTCTTATTAAATGTTTGGACACAATTGATCGAGAACTGGACCTACTAGTTTTATGCCTACTCCGAACTGCTAATGTAAGTACATATTCTCAAGAAGCTTTACATGGCATTATTTACTCTCTGAGGCTTGTCATTGTCTGCAGAGAGGTGACGGCCGAACAGAAAAATTAATTCAATTGAAAAAACTTCCTGTGTCAGATGAAATTGAACCAGGGTTCTCTGGCGTGTGAGTCACACGCTCTATCCACTGCGCCACGGCCTCCACTAAAGTCAAAGTCTTAAGCAGTCAATAAAATGTTTATTCGTAAAAACATTTTCGTCATAGTTTTAACAGAAAATATTCACTTTCGTTTTTTTATAAAGTCACTTTGCAAAGGAGGTAGGCGTGGTTTTCATCAGATTTGGTTCGTATCGAATTTCGTAATGATATCTTGAAAATTACGGCTGTAATCGTGATCACAGACAGGCAGACGGACAGACGGAGAGACAGACGGACATGGCTAAATCGTCTCGGGTGGTGATGCTGTTCAAGAATATATATTTTTCTATACCTGCCATGCCTTTTTATGGGCGTTACAAACGGAGTGACAAAATTAATATTCCCTTTTTATGTTTTTTAAACGTTGGGGTATAAAAATACGCCGCAGACCATCTAATCTGAAGTATTTTTTAAAGAAAATTTCGAAAAAAATTTTTTATAACGTGACCCCTACGCATTTACGTTGTTCTTCATATCGTTGGTCCTTCATTTACAGTGTGATCTGAATGATATATTAAAGTTTTTGTTTCAAGGAGTCCAACTTTTTATACTCTTAATAATAACCACACGAAAATGTCCACGTATTAATTTAATTTTTTTGCTGAAATACAATCTTAAAGAATGATATTTTAATTTTTTTTGTTTGGAGGAGTCTAACTTTTATACTCTTAAGGTCATTAGGGTCAAGCACCCCGTTCTAGTACTTACTCCAGTTTCTACCATCCTAATGTACCATTTCTAAGGTCATACAATTAATGCTCGCAAAAAATCGTTAAACCCTTCGAAAGAAAGTATATCGTGTATCTCAGAACTATTTAAAAAAAAAAATAAAGTTTTTCCCAAACGTAGAATTCTTCTTTTAAATTTTGCGTCATATCTTCAACATTTACAGTCCGATCTTAAAGAATGATATATCGATACATTTTTGTCCCGAGAACCAGTACTAGAGTAATGGAACTAGAACGTGGTTATTGACCACAATGACCTTATAATGAAAATTCACAAAATGGCGGACTTCCGAACGTAAAGTAACGATTTTCGAGCAAAAATTCGTCATTATTTTGCCCATAATGAACGAAGCTACAAAATAGAAAAATTGAAAACAAATTTAAGCTTTAGGCCAAGTATGTTGACAACAAGACAACATGAAGACAAAGAAGGCAACAACCAACAACAATGTCCAAAATTTCAGCGTTCTCTGTCAAAAATAAATTCCGGGTAACTTTCTCGGCATATTGGTAGTATATGTAGAACTTAAGTAGAACTTAAGTAGTAAGATAATAAGTAGCTTGAGTGGATCACAGTGTAAAGTCATGCACAGACTACTGATGAGTTGGTATAGCGGCCAACGAAACAGTCTGTATAGTCAAGCTGTGGGATTTGCTCTATACAGAGCCGTTGTTGTTGTTGTTGGTTGTTGCCTTCTTTGTCTTCATGTTGTCTTGTTGTCAACATACTTGGCCTAAAACTCAAATTTTTTTTCAATATAAATAATGAAAGGTCATGTTTAAATATTAAGGTTAGAAATAAAAAACCTTATGACAAGTACGAGATTATTATGAATAAAAGAAGACTGCAAAAAATCAAAACGATCGGTTCACTGATTTTCAAAAAATTTTGGTCACCGACTTTGAAAACATGTTTTCGAGAAAAACGCGTTTGAAAATAAGGGCCGGCACGGCGCGCTCTCCAAGGCGGTTCACTCACTAGGCTATAACTTTGTAATTTTTTGAGATATCATCTTGAAATTTTAACCAATTATTTTTGAGACTTGAAGCTTCAAGCAAATGCAAAAAACAAGAAAAATAATTTTTAGATATATAATCCCCCTTAAGATCGGACTGTAAATGCCAAAGATATGAAAAAAAACTTAAAAGCGCGACCCAAACGTTCGGTAAAAAAAAAAAAACAAAAAAAAATTTTTTATCGAAATTGTCTTTGAAAAATAATCAGATAATTTGGTGATACGGTCTAATGGCTACACGACCAGGTTTTTGGAAGAAACAGGAGATCATTTGCTTCGCCGTGCTTCAAGCGCGAACAACTTTTGTTGCATTTGGTTCATCTTGAAAGACCCTGTCATATTGAAAGACCCAGTTCTTTACTTATAGACTCATATGCGTAGATCCATGATTCGTCAGCATTCACGACTTTATAAACGTCTTTTGAAGCACAGCAATTGTATTTGTATCTTGAGCACTTTTTTTTGCACCAATCGACGCGAGCCTTTTTTTAAAATTTGACAAATTATGTGGAATCCAATGTCAAAAACCTTTTTCTATACTGGTATGTATGCTGGTGGAAGTAGTGTACAAGGATACCTCAATCTCACGGTATGTCACATGACGATCATGGATTATCAGTTTAAGTACAGCATAAATTTTTCATGGCACAACATGAAAGACACACTTCACAAAATTTGTTGGTAAGCGAAGTACAATCCCACCATAATTTTGTGAGCCACCGATATATAGAGGTTTTTGTTGGCGCTATATCGCTACAAATCAAATTGAGTTCATCGATGCACTTTTGTTGAGATAATTCACGTCAAAAGTTGTAAGAAATAAACGCACAAAAATGTTCACGTATTAATTACATTTTGTTGGTGAAATAAAATTTAAAACACTGCAAGCAACACAATTAGCGCACGTTCATCAAAATGTTATGAGTAGGTATAAGCTATCCAATGTAATACTTCCCAATGGCAACGTCAGTTTGACTGGAGTGATATTAACGTTGCCGGATCCCGAGATATAAGTAGCAGCCTGCATATACTCCGATGATCTTTTTTTCCTCTTCAATATAATCGATTTGAACGAAATCGTGTACATCCCAAAAAAATTGTCGCCATGACTTTGATGACCAATACACCCACTTTAGAATTTTTTAGCTTCAATTCGGTTCGAAAAGTCTTTTGTTCCGACTATTGTTTCTGGCGTACTGTGATGGATCCAATTTTCATCTATAAAAATGGCGTGAAAGTTCTTATTGCGCTTGAACATCGCCAAACACTATTTGATTTGTCCCATGGTTGCGATTGTTATCAACAGAGAACAAATGCGGCACCCAGCTGGCAAATTATTTTCTCAACAACAAAATTGTAAAAGTAAAATGTTCCGAAACCCATTCGGTTGAGTTGTCCATAGCTACAGAAATCTATTCTATTCTATCTTTTCTAAATTTTAATTGTTTTTAAAAAATGTAATTTTATATTTATAAATTAACTCCAGTAAATCTTTTCTCATATTCAAATGGAATTTCCGAAATTAATTTTCTAGGTCTTGGATAATACTAGGGAATGATTGAATGATTAACACGTTATTGTTTATGGTCTTTTTTTTCAATCTGATAAAATAGTAAATATTTAATTTTTTTTCTTTATAAAAAAAGTAAATATTTAAAAGAGAGTTTCAATCTTAATGGTCTGAATGCTACCATCTAATGATTTCATACTACATAGGGCATATATTTTGAGGCATAGAACTTATTGGATGTTTAAATACATTATCTTACTTTTAACTTTTCTTTTATTTTTATTCAATTGATTTTGTCCAAACACATTCCCTCCTTCCAATATATCTCCTTAACAGCTATTTTCACTGGTAAAACTTAACAATCATTTCGATAAGCTTTATGTATCGAAAGCCTTTTAGCTTCAAGCTTTATAGACAACTCTCTTCATTTCTCATTTGCAGGACTTTAAGGAGTTCACCGATGCCGAAGGCGTCATCTCACTTCCAACTTCCGACTTCCACATTCCAATCTGCCTGGAAATGCGCATGGCTGCAAGTCATACGCTGCCGCAGCATCATCAGCTCACACAATACAGTTTGTTGCCTCCTCCACCACCAGCAACCACACAAGTGTCCAGCCTGCTCGGACGTTTGGGCCCATCGACAACAGCAGGTGACACTAATGCAGAGGTGATTTTCTCAATTGGACGTCGTGCACCACAGGGAACAACGGGTGCACTCATGACTGCCGCACCCATTTCACAATCTTCGTCAACATCTTCGTCGTATGGCACTACTACATCGACCACCATAGCTCTGCCACTTGAGACGCCGCTGCGTTATGCACCATTTGTGGCCACCGCCAATGGTGGCACCGGTATTAGCAACAATTTTGCCCACAACTTTAACAACAACTTAAACACCACCTCCGTGGGTACTTGTCATATTGCGACATCATTGAGCACCGGCAGCAATAATTTCAACAGCAATTTCAACAACAATAACAACAATAATAACAATGCCGACTTAGCCAGCGTCGACAGTTCCGACACCTACGCTAGCTGCCAGACACATCCGTTCCTGTCACAGGGCGACCTCACATCGGAGCTGGCCGATGAGGCGTGCGCCCTGGACATTGATATGGATAACTTGTACATAAATCCGATGGAAAAGGACACAACCAGCAGCGGAGCCGGTGCAGCGTACATGGTGTCAGCCGGTACGACTGTATCAGGTTTAACGCCCACATCCTCCTCGAGCATGCTGCGCTCGCATGTTAAGAAAAGCGCTTCGGGAGATACGGCGCTGCGGAATCTCGCTGCTGGCGGCGTCAGTCCAATGGATGATGTGTACCAGCAGTTCGATGTGCAGGAGCGCGGAAGTCGTGTCAGTCTGAATGAGACACCAGTGCCAAAGCATCGTAAGACGCGTTTTCAGCAGAGTTTTATAACGTCGGCTACAACGGCGTCCGTGGGCCTAGTAAGGCCACGTGCACGTTTTGAGGATTCGAAAATGTCGCAAGAGAGTCTGGGCCTAGATGGCAGCCCAGCTGGCAGTACATCGGGTAAAAAGAAGCGGTCATCCTTCATGCCGACCAAGAGCTTGGCCACGGCTACCAAGTTGATCAATCAGCATTTGTTTGGGCTGCAAAGTGTGGGCAGCAAGGGTGAGTAGCTCCTGTAGCTGTACAACAACACTGTTTCCTCATTTTTTAACTCATCTTTCAGCCAAATTTGAGAGCAAGCACTCTTCATCGATAGACTCAATCGATGCTTCGCCAAATTTGGAGCATCACAGACGTTCCAAATCGATATTGAAGAACAAATCGGATATTTCGCGAGTTTTGGCCGATCCGGAAAGTGAACGACTGCTGGCGGATAACATGTCTGGCTCAGGAATTTCCGACAATGGCACGGTTATGGTAAAACCAGTGGAGCAACTGTCAGCGATTAATCTGTCACTTTTGCTCTCTCTCTCTTTCTCTCTGTTATTTTCTTTTCTCGTTTTATTTCTTGTGATCTCTTTGTATCCCTCGCTCTCTCTTTCTCTTTCCCTCTCTAGGGTGAATCTGGCAGTGATTACTCACCGAACAAAATACCTCACTCTGTTTTAGCGAAATCTATATCCCCACCACCCCTCAGGCATCGCACCCTAGCACACCAACGCTCAGGACCAGCGTTAATGCAAAGTCGGCCAACCAAATTCCAGACACCTCGTTACCCCGAAGAACAAGCATTGCGTCAGGTGAAACCAATGTTGGCACGTTCAGCCGCGGCCTCGCACATGTCCGGCGATAGCCGCTATGATTCAACGAACAGGGACAGCAGCCTGGGTAAGTTTGAGTATTTTTTCAAAAAAATTCTAATCATCTACAACTTCTTTCGAGTCTTAAACAGCTGCAATAAACAATAAAAAACACCAAAACTGCAAACTAGCTATTTTTGATGCAGCCGTTTAGTTCTTATACTGGAGTTACTCGCCACGCTTTTGGTTGCTTTGCTAGCGGCTTGGAATCCAATTGAGTAAAATTTCAGCGTAATTCCTTGGCTCTACTCGAGTGTGTTGTGTGTCAAATATGCACCTAGAAGTTCAATTGTTTTTTTTTTATTATTATTCTGCACTTAAGTAAGCACCTTAAGGAGTTGTTTATGATCATTGTTGTAAAGCTTTTAAGAGAAACCTGAAGCGGATTTTCTCATTTTGTAACCAATGGAGGCATTAAGCATTCGACTATATTCATATCTTATGTTACAGTATAGTACTCCGTGATTTTTAGTAATAACTTCAGACTTCTTTTTATGGATACTCATTTACTAACAAGTTAGTGGTTGTTGTGTTATGCGACTTTTGGAACGTAGAATTTAGTTAAGCAAAGAGTTTGTTACGAAATTTTGTGTTTCTAACAAAATACCAAGTGGAGAATAGAGTAGAAATATCAGAAACCACGAATTGTTTCTCCACCACGAAAACATGTAAACGCACCACTATTAAAATGACTCCAGTTACCACTTCGTATAAAGCGTTTTGGAATGATTGAGGTGATAGAGGAGAATTCTCAAAAGTAGCTGAAGGCGTTTCCAAAATCAGCCTATTGAAAGTGCTTTCAAGATTGAAAGAAGCTTTGGAATATAAGTATTGCTTGCAATGGAGATTACTTCAAAGGAAATAAAATGATTATCGATGAGTAATTGTAAATCCGGTAACTGTTTTAGTGTTTTATAGTATTTCTCCCATTATTTGATACAACCGGTAAGACTATGTTCTAAGTTTCATATTCTTAGTGAAAAGAGACGTATTAATGAGGGTCTTACTTCATACCCGCTTCATTTTCTAGGCTGCATGAAAATGCACCCAAAAAAAAGGCCTCAAAACCTAAAACGAAATTAGACCCCAACATTAGAGTATAATTGTGAGAAAAACCGCAATATTAAGGAAACAACACCTCAAAAAAAAAGCAATAACACCCCAAATTTATATAATTTTAAGTTTTATTTCTTTTAATTCAAAAAATCACCCCAACAATTTTAGATAAAGACCTGCATTGATCTTCCACAACTGCCCTGTGAAAAAGGATGTTCTTCGTCTTTTGAGATTTCGAAAGTTGTTCACACTGACTTCAGTTGAAAGGCTTCAATTAGTGGACAGGTATCTTAGGCGATTTGCTAAACAAATATTGAAGGGTCATTCTTATCTTTGGAAAAGAAACATTTTTTGTTTCTCCTTGAAACCTTTAAGGAAAATTAGAATTGTTACAAAACAATTTCTTCAAAACAATTGAAGATGAGCGGAAATGGCATTGTTTTTTTTTTTTTTTTTTTAAAGATGTGTATTTGGAGCTAAAAAAGCTAATGATGAAAAAAGTTATGATGAGTTGGTGTACTTACGAAAACCACCAAAAGTTGTTGGTGACAACAAAACAGCTGTCTAGTCTGCTGTGTGATTTTTCTATACATAGTTGTTGTTATTGTAGTTGTTAAATCCTTTCTTCATTAACTTACTTGATCTAAGCTCAATAATAAGCCTTAACCCTTAAGTTGTTGGTCTGTTGTTGGTCTGTGGGACCACATCGAAACATTTAAAGTCTATATTTTGTCTCTTTTATCGATTGAAAATAAGTCAATAAATAAATCAAATAAATAAATAAATCAGTCAATCTAGTGATAGTTTCTGATTGCTTCTCATGGAACATATCGCCCGAAGGATTTTTCTGGGTTAGCTCAAATAACTGATTTTTTCAAGGTCAAATTTTATATTGTGGTGCCTTATTTAATTTCCTCTATCTCCTAATAAAAGTAAAATTTTGATTTAAGACCCGCAGTAAAACTTTTGAAAATTTAATGTTCTTTTAAATTGGAAAACATTATTACCCCCTAATATTCACACAGGGGGGTCAGAATACCTCTGAAGTTAAAAAAAGTGTTATATCTCGGAAACTCTGAGTGATATCACTTCCATTACTTCTACTAACAAAATTTTCATCATCTTATCTAAAAGGTGTTTTTTTTAGGGGTTTGTTTTTCGAATAGAGATAAAACTGGCATTTTGTGGTCAAATCTGGCAACTCTAATGTCATTTATGTTCAGTTTGGTTTGCCATTTCATCATGAATAGGTTGACAAAAGAACAACGCTTGCAAATCGTGCATATTTATTTCGAAAATAATGGTTCAGTTCGCGAAGTTTACATCGCAAAATTTTGTTCAGTGATGAGGCTCATTTTTGGTTGAATGGCTACGTCAACAAGCAAAATTGCCGCATTTGAAGTGAAGAGAATCCACATGAGATCCTTGAGACGCCATTACATCCACAAAAACTGACTGTTTGGTGTGCTCTATGGGCTGGTGGAGTCATTGGGCCATACTTCTTTCGAAATAATGCTGGAGAGTCAGTTACCGTTAATGGAGACCGGTATAGAGCCATGATAACCGACTATTTTGTTCCCGAATTGGATCGCATGAGTGTGGATGAGTTGTGGTTCCAACAAGACGGCGCTACATGCCACACAGCGCACGTCACAATCGATTTATTGAAGGAAACATTCGATGAGCGCATAATTTCGCAGAATGGACCTGTCAATTGGCCATCAAGATCGTGTGATTTGACACCATTGGATTATTTTCTTTGGGGATATGTGAAGTCGCTCGTCTACGCCAACAAACCAGAAACGTTAGGGGACTTGGAGGCCAACATTCGTGGCGTTATTGCCGACATACGGCCCCATATGCTCGAAAAAGTGGTTGAAAATTGGACCTGTAGAATCGGCTTTATTCGAGCCAGCCGCGGCAGCCACATGCCCGAAATCATATTTAAACATTAATGGCATAAAATTATCCTTCCAATAAAGCCAAATTGATGAACATTAAAACGATTTCCTTGTGTTTTATTTCAATTCGAAAAACAAACCCATAAAAAGAACACCCTATATAACTTCGCGAAATATCATAATATAAAAAAACTGTGTTTCTATTAAAACCGCCATTGAAACCGACGTCCTAAAGTAACTCCTTAACCAATAGGAGCCATAAAGAAAATCTAGAGTTTTCAATTTTTTCAGGTCCATTTAGCCAACTTTAACCCCTGTAACTTCTAAATTTTTTTGAGAGCGGCCTAAAACTTTTCCCGAAATGGACTTAGAAGGTCTTAATACATATTCTCCACAAAAAGAGAAAATGCAAAATTTGAGTTTCCGTTCATCATCAGTTCTACACTTCTCCTAACCATGAAACACAAAAACTCTTATAAAATGCTTCAATTGATAACAAATGGCGTTTTCTTTTCTCGGCAAAATATGCTGCCCTCTGTGAGTGCCCTCTGAGAGAACCCAAAAAATGTTGAACTGTTCTTAGTCGAGAAAAGATCACAAAAAATGCAACATTTTTTCAGTGATATTGTGTTGGCTTACTTTCGAGAACAATTTTTATAATATTTATTTTGTCATCCGTGGAAAGCTTAAACTTTAATGAAATGTCAATGATAACTTTTAATATTTTCATAACATGACACTTTTTTTGTTCATTCAGTTGATGGCATTTGAGGACAGAATTTAAAACCGTCGATTTTGAGAGGGCAAAAACTGTGAATTTTTTCTACTTTCTACTACTCTTTCGATCGTCGATTTCTGCTTAGAAAGTTAAAATTTTGATCTGATTATACTGTTGTCATATTCCTCCGAAATTTGATCCTACGGAAGTTAAATTAGTATAAAGTTGGTGCTACTAGCGCTAAAGTTGGTGCTACATCCCTTGCTCCAAAAATTGGACCGCTTGGTTTGTCTGCTAAAAAATTTAGGGATGATATAGCTAAGGCAAAATCTGATTGGAAAGGCCTGAAAATAACTTTTCAGAATTGACAAGCAATATCTGTGGTCCCATCGGCTGCGTCTCTTATCATTAAAGCCATGAAGGAACCGTCGCGTTACAGAAAAAAGTAGAAAATTATCAAACATAGTGAGAACAAAACATTCTATGATGTTTTTTCGATTGCTCGTAGTATGAGAGCACGTTCCATGGCGAGATCTATGGCCGGGACGCAGTGGTGAATCTACATAAGGGCTGAAAGGGCTTTAGCCCCCCCTTGGAGAATTTTTTGTATGGAAAAAAATTGAAAAAAGTCCAAAAAGACGCTTCAGCCCCCCCTTTGGCATACAAAAGTATAGTTTCAGCCCCTCCCTCTGGTGAATCCTAGATCTGCCACTGCCGGGACATGCAAAGAGATTTTAGGTACAGCTCGAAGCGTAAGATACGGTTGATGGCAGACTTCCTCATGACATTATAACATATATAAACAATGGATTCCTTGAAATTCCATCTGATGAAATGTTATTTTATGCAGAATTATCTTAATAAAACCTTGATGGAGATTGACTTTAAAAAAAAGGTCAACATTTTTCAGAAAAGAACACGATTTAATTTACAGGTCAGAATTTTTTCGAGAAAAGAACACATAAAGGGCAGAATTCTCAAAGAGGGCTGTAAAAATGCAGAGTTTTTTTGAGAAAAAAAAACTTCATAAGTTACGATTAAGCGACCATAAGAAGTTAGGTCAAAGTCCTTTCAAGGGCTGAAATGGCCAGTTATTTATTTATTTTTTAAGTTACGATTAAAATTATACTAAAATTATAAAATTAAAAATTATACTTTAATTTAAGTTACACTTCAAGTAACGGAGAAAGATTTACCGATACTTTGCTTTGCATCAGAACTCTAAAATAAACAAAATGAAAAATTCTAATTTTTAAGTTTTTCATTTTCAATTTGGGAACTAATTTCATTATGAAAAAAGGACTCACAGAAATATTAAGTATGACACAAAAAAAAATAAAAAAAATAAATAAATAATGCCTTAGTTTCATTAAGGCCTAATTTCGCAGCGCTCATTTTCTAAATTGACACACGAGCTATAAGAAGTTCCTCTTCAAATATGTCTTCGGATTATAAGGGATATATAGAGATTTAGTTATCGAAGTGGAAAAACTTTTGTTGAATTTTAAGAGCTGATTTAACTAAGTATTTTATAAGATTCAGTATATTCAGTGTAGTCACTATTCAGTATGTATTGAATGTAGACGCTAATCAACTTTGCACCACACTAGCTTACATCACTATCACGCATATAATTGTTTGCATTATCATATACTTAATAAAAAATAAATACTTAATAAAGAAAATTCCAAAATCTTGAAAGTCCTGCGAGTACTAGGAGAAAATATTAGTTACACATATTTAAGTAGGCTGAAAATTAGAGTCTGATCGAATATATCATTAAAATTTGAGCAAATTTAAAAAATAAACAAAAAAAAAAAATCAAAAATTCGCTGAAGAAACTCTCCGCTAAGCAGGTTCAAATTTCAGCTTATTATTTTAAACACGATCAATAAATTATTTTATTTGCGCTTTTGTCTTCTTGTTTTGAAGTAACAATGTCAACACAAACACAGGCACACACCAGAAATGCACAACTTTTTCAAACTATTCAAATTGCTCTCCTTTCAATTTTTTACAGATTCAGAAACGACGTTTACTTCCAATGTTAACATACGCGAGGAGGCGAGCGGTAGTGGAGGCGGCGAGGCCGGTTCCAGCGACGAGAACCGCTCACTGCTGCAGCATGGCAACTCTGATGACAAATCCGATTCTGGCACAGCAGCTGCTAGTGGTAGTGGTGGTGGTGGTGGACCCTCGTAGCAATTAGTTAGAAAACGCAAAAACACTTGAAAACGCTTATTTCATAAAAAAAATCTAAAACTGAATCGGAACTTATGGCTAATGGAATCGAAAAGCAATGAATTAACAAATCCAAACTATATATTTAAACATGACAACCAATACATAAACAGACACACACACCCAAGCACACAAGCAGACACTAGAAAAACCTTTATTTTTACAGTGTATTTCGTATCAATAAGCTTACACTAAGTGAGACAAATAAAACTCAAAAAACAAAAAACAAAAAAAACAGAAACAAAAACAATTCATGCGATTTTATAAAATTTAATAAAAGACAACAACACTAGACAATTACTCAGCATCCAAACACAAAAATAAAAAAAAAATAAACTAAAATACCTAACAAATAAACACTTCTAAGAAAATAAAGATTATTTATATATATATACACTGTAAGAAAAAACTAAAAAAAGAGAGCAAATATAAAATCTTATATATACATAAATATATGTATACATATGGGGCATTCTTTATCAAGTCGGACACCCCCCTCCTCCCTATATGTCTGAATTTTTGAGATAAAAAGTTCCATGGCGGCTTAAAATTTTCCGTGAAATCTCTATTTTTTGCCGCCGTTTGGCGCTTATGAAATTCTTTTTAATTTAGAGGTGTTTTGGCCACTTTTTTGGACAATTATGAAAAAAAAAAAAAAAAAATATGACTACGCGAAAAAGGGAAACGTTCAAAATATTAAAATATTATTTAAATCATAAGATTTAACGAGTTTCTGATGCTTCTAAGGAAGATAGTGTCTACTGATGGTCTAGCAGAAGGAAAAGAAGGCTCAATGTATAGAGAGCGCCCATTTATATGACTTTGACTGCTTGTAACTTTGCTCAAGTCTTAGGTTAGTTTTTTTTCTATTTAATGTTAGAATCTTGTTCCTTACCTAAAAAAAAAATATTTCGTTAAGTGGTCATTTTTCTAAAGAGTTAACCCTTATCAGCAAAAGTGGGTCCGAAAAATATTGAATGTTCAAATTTAAACGATTTGTTATTCAAAACCAAGTCACTTTAGGGAAAAATTTTATAAAACACAAAGTGCTTAGAATTTGTCAAAAAATAAGTGGAAACTAAAAAAGAAATTGACATTTAATAAATTTTTGAGTTTGGCCACTTTTAGCAAAATTAAAAAATATCACAAATATTTTTTATTGTTTTCATTTAAATTTTTTTCACTAAATATTTTTATTTTTTAGGTAAGGAACAAGATTCTCTCATTAAATAGAAAAAAAAAACTACCCGAAGCCAATTTTTTTAACGTTTCCCTTTTTCGAGTAGTTATTTTTGTCCAAAAACGTGGCCAAAACACCTCTAAATTATAAAAAATCTCAAGAGCGCCAAACTGCGGTAAAAATAAGAGATTTCAAGGAAAATTTTAAACCACCTCGGAACTTTTTATCTCAAAACTTCAGACGTGTAGGGGGGAGGGGCGGTTGGTCGATTTGATAAAGAACATCCCGTATATATATATTATATATTCTGCAAAATATTTTCAAATAATAAAGCATAAATTTCGATATAAATAGTATAAAAAGCCAACCGAAATATGTTCAAAGCATATATTTACATACTTACATAAATACATACATGCGAGGTATATATTAACAAAACAAAAAAAAAAAACACACAAAAACAAACATATTTATATATAAATAGTATATATATCATAGGGAAAATTGCAATAACTAAAAAGTAAAGCGAACAAAAGCTATTGCAAAACAACAACAACAAAAAAAAACAACAACAAAATACTTGCCATTAAATATTTAATCTAAAGTTCAGCAAATTTTATAAAGTAACAGTAAAAACGAAAATTTAAATTATTAAGAGTTACAAAATGAAGAAGAAAATATTTTAAAAAAACTAAGAAATATCTAACGAGCTAGTAGAGCACTAGATAGTTTTGCATTGTATTTGTATTCATTGACTCCACCCCCTCCCTCCGCCCTCCTCCCTTAAACTTACGAACAAAAATGCCCGCAGCAGTTTTTCCGGAAAATATATTTGCGTGCGTGCGTATCTATGTATCTGATGGATGCATTTCATCTAGATAACTGTAGCTGTATCGTAGTTTGAATTGCTAACTTTAAGATTTCATTCAGCAGGTTGTTTATTATTAATCCTTATTTTTGAAAGAATAAGTTATTCGCTTAAATTGTTCAAAACAAATACAAAACGTTATTCAAGTTAAAAAAAAGACATACTTACACATGCTACATATATAAATATATAAATGAATTCATACATTTAGTATAAGCCTGGAGTTCACTAACATTCCTAGCCCACAAAAATACAAAAAGAAAAAAAATGTATACATAAATATATATAACAAAATCGTTTACAAAAAAAAAAAAAAAAAAAAAAAAAAACACAAGGTTCTAGTCATTAAGTTTCTAGTTCGATGTATGTATTAGTTTCATAAGTGTTTGCATCTGTGTTAACTGTTAGTTAAATAATTTTATATCGTGATGTTGTAGCCTAGAGCGGAGAAAAATGTTGTATTGCAAATTGAAAAATTTTAAGTAAAATTCAAAATTAAAGTTCTCGAAAGCAATACGAAATGCAAATGATTCATACGTTTTTTCATTTAAAAAATTTTTTTTTAATTTTTTGAGTTTGATGTTGAGATATTGGTTCTTCTTTTTAAGTCTTTCAGTCAAATAATATTGCACGAGGATTGCCTTTTTAATTTTGGGGCTAACAATGAAATAGCAGTGCTTAATCAGTGAAAATGCTTTTATAGTTTTTCAAAGTATTCAACAAGATGACCAATACACTTTTTGAAATCATTTCGAAACAGTTTTCCAACTCAGAAATTAGTACCTCCGAAAACAGGGTTTTGAAGGCCTCAACTGACCTTGCGGCCCTAGAAAAAACATTTTATTTTTTTTTTATCTAAATCAAACATGCCCACGTACAGCTGTGGTAAAAATAATCGCACCATCATCAAAAGATATTTCTTTTAAGAAGCAAAAATTAAAAAAATCGATTCAAACAACTTTTGAAGATATCAATAAATACAATTAACTTCAAAGAAAGTAGGTAAAAAGGAATTGCAAAATTTATTACCTTGTTTTTGGAAAATATTTCAGATTTTTCAATATAATTTAAAAAATAGGCTGGAAAAAAAATAGCACTATTATTTCATTATGCATTTAAAAACTTAAAAAAAAGTGACAAAATTAAAGAGTTTATTTAAGATCAAAGCTATTATGGAGAAAAAAAGTGTAATTAGCCAAAATTGATATTTCGTTGCATGTCCTTTGATGGCAATAACGGTTGCACAACGTATTGTCATGGAATTGATCAAATCCTGGCACCACTTAATTGGAATTTTGATCCAGGAGTCTTGAACTGCAGCCCAAAGGGTTTGATTGTTGGTCAGTTTTGCAATAGAATCTACTTCTTTGACATCAGTCCAGAGGTTCTCAATTGGATTGAAGTCGGGCGACTACGATGGCCAAGCCATGACATTCACCAAATGATCCTCAAACAACTTTTTAGCTTTCTTGCTTGTATGCTTCGGGTCATTGTCCTACTAGAAGACCCACAATATCGGCATTTCTTTCTCTTCATAAGGCAGCTTTACTTTTTCCAATATATCAACGTATACGTGTTGGTCCATGATGGTCCTAATCCAATGTGGTTCGGAGGTTGAATTCATAAATATTGAGCTATATAATAATAATGTTAAAGTTTTCTTGTCGTGTGTTTTAATCCGCATCGTAAATGTTGTCTGGATGAACTGTTTACCTCTTTGTCAAATTGTGCAATCGATCATGACCATTTTGTTATGTGTGGGGATTTTAATATTAATATGTTATCCAATGATAATGTCGCTTGCAATTTTGTTGATAGACTTACTGATGTTGGTCTTCACACAATAAATAATACTATGCCCACTCGCTTCGCAAATAATGCCTCTCCGAGTCTTTTAGATCTGTTTGTTGTTTCAGATGTATCTTCTGTCTTGTTGTTCGACCAAATATCTTTTGTTTCTGATCATGATCTTCTTTTCTGTACAATTAATGTAAATCTTTCATCTGTTGTCATTGATAAAACTATCACTTTTCGGGATTATAAGTCTATTGATTATAGGTCTCTGGTTTATGACTTGTCTACGATATATTGGTCCGAATGCTGGGCGTTAAGCTCAGTTAATGACAAGCTTAATTTTTTCATCAATAAGATTATCGCAATGTTTAATGTGCATGTTCCGTTAATTACTCGCGGTGTCTCTAACAGATGTTGTCCGTGGTTTACCAGAAATGTTATGTTAGCCATTAAGACTCGGAACAGAAGCAACAATCGTTGGAAAAGAAATCCCACAACATCAAATTGGGAGCAGTACAAAAGAGCAAGAAATGAAGCTAACTTGACTGTTAAATTATCTAAACGCCATTTTTTTATGAATAAGCTAGATTCATCATTGCCTTCCAAAAAGCTCTGGAACAATTTAAGACAGGCTGGGGTATGCAGTGTTAAAGCTGATAATTGTGACATTGATTGCAATATTCTAAATGATTATTTCATTACTAGTTCAGGGTCTTTTGATAATGTGACGACTAACATTCTATGTACTTTACCCTCTGTAAGTTTGTCTAATTTTGAGTTCGTTTCTGTTAGTGAGTGTGATGTTGCTCATTGTGATAATAAAATAAAATCAGATGCCGTGGGTGAAGATGGAATATCTATTAAATTCATTAAAATCATATTACCACACATTTTGAGTCCATTAACCCACATTCTAAATCACTGTTTCACAAGTTCTTGCTTCCCTGAGGTTTGGAAAGTAGCGACAATTGTTCCTATTGCTTAAAAATCCAATGCCTGTGATCCATATGACTTTCCTGTCCTGTAAGCTTGCTTTCATCGTTATCTAAAGTACTCGAGTCTCTCATGGCGGCACAAATTTCGGAACACATTAGAAAATATGACCTCATGTCTCCACTTCAGTCCGGCTTTCGACATGTCCACAGTTGCGCTACAGCAGTCTTAAAGATTTTAGATGACATTAGATTGACTTACGACTTAGGGCAGTTAAATTTAATCTGCCTGTTGGATTTTTCCAAGGCATTTGACACTGTTGACCATTCTCTATTGTGTCACAAACTTGTAAATAACTTTAATTTCTCTGGCATGGCCGTCCGTCTGTTATACAGTTACTTAGTTGGAAGGTCTCAAAGAGTAAGGGTGGATAATAGTCTGTCTGCTTTCCGTAATTTAACCTGTGGGGTTCCTCAAGGCTCTGTACTTGGTCCGATTTTATTTACATAATTTATAAACGATATCTTCAGCAAATGTCGGTATGTTACCATGCATGAGTATGCTGATGATATTCAACTGTACTTATCCAGACCTATTAACCTTGTTGATGATTTATGTACTAAGATGAATGAAGACTTAATGAAAATAACTGAATGGGCTGAATCTAATAGGCTCAAGCTCAACTCCCTTCAATCATACGTCTTGCCGATTTCTAAATCCAATCACGCTCTCTCCAGGATACCAGTTATTTATCTTAATGGTGTCGAACTGGAATTTGTTGATAAAGTGAAGAATCTTGGTTACCACATTAACTCCTCACTTTCCTGTGGAAACCATATCAATTCTGTCGTTGGTAAGGTCTACTATGTCCTGAGGAACTTGAGGTGGACTGCGTCATTTGTTCCTATTGCAACTAGAATGCCTATCATATCTTACTCAGACGTTGTTTACAGTAGAATTGATTCCAGGTCTAAACTTAAGTTACAACATGCTTTTAACAATGCAGTAAGGTATGTGTATGGCCTTCGGAGGTTTGACCGCATCAGTCAGATGGGCAATCAAATACTTGGTTGCAATATTTTTAACTACCTGGATGCTAGGAACTGTATATTCTTATATAATTTGATTCATACCAAAACACCCAATTACCTATTTGAGAAGCTTCAATTTTGTAGATCTAATAGAAATCTAAACCTCACTATTCCTGTCTATAATTATTTTAACTCAAACAGACTATTTTTCGTGAATGCAATCAGATTGTGGAACTCGTTGCCTGTTAGAATTAAAAGTATCCCTAATAAGCACACCTTTAAGCATGAAATTCTTCTATACTTTTCTTAATACTGTTTCTACGTCTTTCTATCAACATCTTTATAATTAACTTTAAGACCTGATTTGTTTATTACTTGTGTTTTTTCTTATACTAGTTGCTTATTCAAATCATTTCTTTCCAAATAACTTAATTGTTAGTTTAACTAGTATTTATTAGTATTTCTTTTTCGGTTGTTTATTCTATAACTTGTTGAGAATTGTTAGTTCGCTTTGCATTTAAAAGACTACATCTTACATGTAAACATTAATTTAAATAAATAAATGTGTGGGACCAACTCCATAATAGGAAAAACAAGCCCATATCATTATGCTTGAACCTCCGTGCTTAAGTGTTTTAGCAGTAAATTTAGGGTTATATTCTGCATTAGGAGGTCTCCTAACGTAAGAACGAGAACACTTGCCACCATAAATTACAATTTCAATCTCGTCCGTCCATAAAATATTTCTCAATCTCTCTACTGGCCAGTTCAAATGTTGTTTTGCGAACTTCAAACGCTTTGTTAAATGCTTAGCAGTTAAGAGAGGTACTTTTCTGCGCCTACCTGTCTTTAAATGATGATCTCTAAGACGACTACAAACAGTTTCAACACATGCTGCAATAAGTTCTGTTTTGAGCTCTGTTGCTGGCTTAAACGTCTCCTTCTTACTTTGCCTGATTAAGCGTTGGACGAGTAATGGCGACATAGCGTGATTTCGTCCACGAGTTTAAAATTTTGGTACATATATTATGGCATTAATAAATAAAATAAATAAATAACTGGCCATTTCAGCCCTTGAAAGGACTTTGACCTAGCTTCTTATGATCAATTGTTTTGTGCGTGTTATTAAGTTTGTACACAATTGACCGAGAACTGGACCTACATGCTTAACGCCGACTCCGAACGGCGATGAACGGAATGTTCTCGTTCTCAAGAAGCTTTACATGGCAGTTTGATTACTCTCTGAGGTTTGCCATTGTCTGCAGAGAGGTGGCGGCCGCACAGAAAAATTACTTTAATTCAAATAATTTTCTGTCGCTGCTGGGGTTCGAACCTGGGTCTCCAAAGTTCGTTGACATAGCGGCCACGCACGTTAACCAACTACGCCACGGACGCCACCGTATTATGGCAGTACGAACCATTTTATGAGAACAGCCAACTGCATGTCTAACTTTGGCATACGTTTTACCCTCTGTAATCATTCTTTGAATGATTTCACGTTTTTCGGCACTGCAATGCTTTCCGCGACCCATAGCTTCGTAAATAATTTTATTTTTTTTGTGTTCAAACCTATTCCACTAAAACAAACTGAAACACTTTGATGCTACCTTTTGATAAATTGAACACAAAATGGCTTTTTTCAACAGAAACGTAAACGGAGTGCTATTATTTGTACCGTACCAATTCGTACTCCTCTCTCAAAATTGCTTAACATAAAAAGAACCGTTACCCTTTTAATACTAATGATCTTACTTTCAGAGAGTGAATACTCTCTAAAATATTATATAACAGTAGCAGCTAAACAAGTTGCTGCAGATGAGGATTTTTTTTAAATAATAGTTGAACTGTTGTAGCTAGTGCTATTTTTTTTACCGGCACTGTAGTTGTCCGTATGGCCATTCATACAAATTTTTTTCTACCTTAATTTTGTCTTTGCGATGAGCCAAAATCAAAGAATACCTGCAAAAAACAACAACACAAACCGCAATCGTTCAGTGTTCAGCACATTTTCCAGTGAACTTTACAAAAACAATTGCATGCAAAGCCAAAATAAAGTAACGCACACTCGATGATGTGCATGCTGAAACTGATTGTCCCGTTACTTGTGTGTCGTGTCATGGTTTAAATGACACGAAAAACTAAATCCAGGTTATAAGCAGGCAAGGCTTGCTCGTTGTGATTCTACTCCAATATGTTTCTCGTATCGTGACTACTTTTATTAGCTGCGTTCGATTCGCCAGTGCTCAACTCAATTACGAAAAAAACGGCTACTCACTTAGCTGTTACTTACTGAATAGTTGGCAACACTTTTGTTTTGACAGACCACAAGAAGTCTGCCAATAAAATAAAATGAAAACGAAGAAACTGCTTAAGGGGGGAGATACCCTTAGACAGGGTTAAATTAGTTTTGTTTAATAATTTTTTTTCAAGCTGATAACATAATTGGATATTTTTTTTATTTTCCTATATTTTTAGTAAATGGTGGGTCTGCAGAGTATCTCCTGTAGCTGTCAAAATTTGTTCACTTATATGAAAAAAAGAGGTTTTTGTCTTCGAGTACTGATATTTTGAAGGGAAGGATAAACCTGTAATATAATAAAAAAAGTTAAAAATTAAAATTTATATCGGCTGTTTAATCGATGGTCCAAATTCGACTATTTTTTCAACAGTTTTGACCCCAAAAAAATTATTTATTCACACGATATCTTTCAACTTGTAGGTACATCCTTCCGGAAGGTACATCCGAGCTATATGAGCTGCTTTTGTCTTGGAGAGACTCTGTTGGTTCTGCTTCGCTACTCGTGCCTTATCGGTATTTTCGGCGAAAACTTTGCAATAGGTGCCAATAATTATACCCAGCTTGTTCATAAGCTTCATAATGCAGGTGTCGCCTAAACTAAATATTTCAGCAGCAATGTTAGAAAACCTAGGCCTCTCGATCCTGACTCACCAAAACTTATTTTGTGCTTGCATATATAACAAATAAAAAATTCTGATAGTGCAGTAAAAACTTCCAAGATTTCAATAATGCTGTAGCCATGAAAAGGATTTGTGCGAATATCGTCACTACAAGCAGTTTATCATTTTTTTTTTTAACCCTATTCACGTCACGCTGTGTCTTTGGGTCACCATGCAATTTCAAACCAATATAAATGACTTAAAACTTGTTTTAAAGAAAAATTCGAAAAACATTTGAAATTTTTCCGAGATTCTGAGGTATCTCCCCCCTTAAAGGAAATTAATTTTGTTTTTGTACTCACATCACATTTTGACAGAATCTATTACATTTTACTTATTCCGTACACAAACCAACTAAAAAATAAGAACTTGGCAACCCAACTTTACTCAACTCAGCTGATAATTGACTTACCCTATACTCAACTAGCTGTAGACTTTGTTGTTGTTTTCACATACAAATTTTGAAATAAGCGACATGAATTGAGTATAGGCTGGCGAATCGAACGCAGCTATTTTTATTTAATGATTATTTTTTTTGAATTCTCCAATGAATTTGAATTTCAAATCAGTTGGAATGATTGTTGGTTGCGTCCGTCTGTTGATGATAAGTTGAATGTTCTTTCGTCCTATATTTCTGACGTTTTTTGATAGTTGTGTGCCTCTGCGCACTGTGTAAGCTTTATTGTATTTGGAAAAAGGTTCGTATTGATGTAAGCTGGACACAATATAAGCATGCTCGTAATGTAGCAGTATCAGTAATTAGGCACTCTAAACAAATCTTTTTTCTTCGAAAATTGAATTGTTCACTACCAACAAAATTACTATGGAAGTATGTCCGTAGTCTTTGAGTTTGTAGTAAAGATGACCGAAAGTGCACGATTGATCCCAATGTTTTTAACAACTTCTTCCTTGATATACCTTTAAGTAGTAATCATAATTTTCAATGTAGTTTTCGTCAGTTTCGTGATGTGGATAAGTTTACATTTTCAAATGTGAATGAAAACGATGTGCTAATGTCAATAATGAAAATTAAGTCATAAGCTATTGGTGACGATGGAATTGCGCTCAGATTTATAAAAATTATTTAACCATATTATATACATCATGTTTCCCTATTTCATGGAAAATAGCGACTCTGATACCAATTTCAAAAAACTCTAATCCAACTACCATGAACGACTATAGGCCCATTAGTGTCCTGTCATTGCTCTACAAGATTTGTGAATCTCTAATGGTAAAACAAATAAACGAACACTTAGTAAAATTCAACCTTCTTTCATCATATCAATCCAGTTTTAGATCTGGGCACAGCTGTACCAAAGCAATGCTTAAAGTTCTGGATGACATTCGAGTTCCGTTTGATGCTGGGCATGTTACTATCCTCTGTCTCTTGGACTTCTCCAAAGCTTTTCATTGCATCAACCATGATCGGGTATGGGCAGAGAGCGCTCTGGGAGCGTTGAGCGTAAGAATTGAGAGCGAAAGCTTATGTAGCAACACAAATCAAAGACAAAAGAGAAACACAGAAACAGCACAGAAGTTTTAAATGTAGTGGTGCCCATACCCGACCATGATTTATTAGTTCAAAAGCTTTAACTACTCTTTGATTTTGATAATTGTTCTCTTTCATCTTGGCAGAACGCAGGAACAACGCAAAGAGTTAAGTATGGCAATATATTTTCTTTCTATAAGAGCATTAAGTCTGGTATTCCTCAGGGCTCAATTCTTGGGCCCCTACTTTTTAGTACTTTTTTTAATGACATATTTAGCGTTTGAAAGGAAATGATGCTTATGTCCTTAGGCTCAGTATGCCTATGCTGATGATATTTAGCTCTACTTTTTTAATCACGTTGGACTGGTTGAATATTTATGTTGTAGGCTAAATGAAGATTTATACTCTATTGTTAGGTGGTCATATTGTAAGGATCTCTATCTGAATGCTAGCACATCCTATATTCTACCAATATTTAGAAATCAACTCGACCTCCCTGAAATTCCGCCTAATTATCTCAATACAAATCGTCTCCAAGTGGTTGAGAAAATTTGAAATCTTGGTTTTTATATCAATTCAAAATTATCATCTTTCTGATCATGTTAATTATATTATTAAAAAGTGTACTGTACATTACGCTGCCTACTCCTATCTTATCCTTTTGTTCCTATTGAGACACAAAAAAAAAAGACTTGTTATTCAACTAATAGTACCGTTGATTACTTATTCTAAATTAGTTTATAGTAAGCTTGATTATCATTCTGCTCACAAAATTCAAGTTGCGTTTAATAATGCTTTTTCTAAAGCAACACTCAAAAAAATTCTGTGCATATATAGAATACTTTCATTTCTATATTTTCAATAATCAACATCAAACTCTTGTAATCAATATAATTTCTGATGAACTTTTAAAACTCTACAAGTTATATCGAAAAAACTTTGTACATTTTAAATATATCTTAAGATCTATTCAGTTCGTTTTACTGCTTTAGTAAGTTCGTTTATAAGTATAAAAATATACATAAATTTAACATAAAATATTACAAATAACAAATTGTATCTGTGTAAAAAACAAAAACAAAAACGAAAATGTAGTTATTTGAAGTTTGTATGGCTTTTATCTGTGATTGATTAGTTATTCAAAAAAAAAAAAAAAAAAAAAAAAAAAATCTACTTATAAAAAAAAAAAACACGTACATTTAAAATGTAGCAGAAAATGTAAATTTTTTAAACAAGTGTTTGCTATACGTTTTGAAGAACTAACTTTTTTCGGGTTGCAACAAGATTGAACAAGTTTATTGTCCTGGCTACGATTTAGATGTATAATAACTAGTAAAAGTATTTTAAAGCAATGTTGTCAAATTTCTGTTAAAAATTATAAAAAGTCTGTTAAAATATTTGTTAAATATTTCGACATTTATAATATACGAGAGTTGCTACATATATTTCGGGAATAAATGTAGATACATTAGTTTTTTTCATTGAAAATAACTTTATTGTGTTCGAAATAATATTCTTTATGATTAAAAAATTTTTGCATGTGTTTGTAATATTAAACATTGATAACATTTTCTATATGTATCATAACATTTATCGCATTCTACCGGAGACACTTCCTAAACATAGTTTTCACCCATCAACAGCTTCTTTTGGCGTAGAAAATCTTTGCCCACGCATTTTTTCCTTGATGTGCGGGTACAAATAAATTAAAAATTCACATATATCCTTGACTTTCTACCACGCTTAGAACATCCTACACCTGTTTCACTTTATTGCCCTTTCCTTGCCACTAATCTATCATCCCATTTCGAAACAAGGCAGACTTGACTGAATAGGTATTCCACCTGAAATCCTTGGTTCAAAGCTAAAAAATAATAAAAACCTTCCTATTCCTATTTCGATGCCTTGAACGCTAATGTTTGCGAGTTTGCATTGTCTTGATGAAGAATAATTCTTCGACGTTTGATTGTTTTCCTTACTTCATGGAACATTTCAGGCAAAAAAATGGTTTTGTATTACTGCGTATGGACCGTTCTACGTGTCCATGGTCCAAAAGTCGGTTAACATGGCTCTATAACGCTCACCGTTGACCGAAACGTTGTTCCCAGCCTCATTTTCGAAGAAAAATGGTCCAATGATGCCACCACTCCATAATCCGCACCAAACTGTCACTCTATGTGGATGCATCAGCTTCTCGACAATAACGTGCGGCTTTTCCGAGCCCCAGATGCGGCAATTTTGTTTATTAACGTAGAAATGCGCCGAGATGAAAATGAGCCGCGTCAGAAAAGATGATTTTTCGCCCAAATCATCTCTTTTTAAAAATAAAGCACTGTTTGTTCTAAACAGCCCTCACTTTGGAAATAATTTTTCAATATTACCCAACGTTTTTCAAGCGTAAAGCGACTCATTTCTTTCCGCGAAGCTATGATACTGACTTTATGTCAAGATTTTGAGAGGAAAACAGCTGTCGGTGTCAAAATTACCTATGATTTAAAAAGAAACCACTAGATGGCCCACCCTATATATACGTATAGGTCTTCTAAAGCACCGCGATTGTATTTCTTAAGCGTCTCTTTATACCAGTGTTAAACAGCTTTGCCCCGAAATACATTCACAAAAGCAAAAACACGAATATATCTCAAACACAGCACGACGAAAGCTTCAGTTTGAAATTCTCCTTCGAGCAGTTAACATATATGCTGCTCGTCTGCTTATGCGATAAATTTTATCAGATCGTCTTCTTACACTGAATAAAATTTTATTTTATTTAATTCATGTAGAATTTAATTTTCACCAATTAACACATCATTTTTTAATCCAGTAATTAATTTCTCAATACTTTACTTTATCTTCTTTATCTTTGTAATAATTTTCTTTTATTTATTCATCCATCATTTTTAATTGAAATACGTAATTAAAAGAAATCAGAAGGCTGCAATTATCTCATTAAATTTATACTTGTCCTTACCTATTCGTTTTCATTCTCTTCATTTATTTTTTCTATGTCCGTATCTTTTTTCATATACTTTTTCTAACTTTTATCAATTTCTCTTTTCTTAGCTATTATTATTTAAGATTTGGCTTTACCTTAATTTCGCTTTAACCTTAGCAACCTTTGTGAATTACATAAATAAACTTGAAATATAAACTGTATGCAATAGCAAGTCAACGTGCTTAAGTCTTGTTGCAAAAAAACACGCAATTTTCTTTAAGTGAAAGCTTAAAAGCTTGCTTGTGTTAAATCAAAATGAGAATGTATGTGTGGGGCAAAGATGTTTAACACTGCTTTATACCACTCGCCTTTTTTTTAAAGCGATTGTTAAATTATGTACAGATATGGGCACGGAGCAAGCTTCGGAGCCAACTGAGAGCAATTAAGAGCATAGGCGTATGTTGCAACACAAAACGCAACAACAGAGCAAAGGCAAAAAACACAAACACCGAAACTACACAAAAGCTTTAAATGTAGTGGTGCCCATACCCGATTATGTGGAATCCAACGTGAACAAATCTTTTTCACAATGAAGTGTTCATGTAAATGCGTATGTATGTTGGTCAATGTAAAGTTCAGGGATGTCTAAATCTCACGATATATCGCATGACAACCAAGCATTATCAATTTACTCACAGCATCAATTTTTTGTGGCACAACAACGGATTTTGGACGCCCTTCGTCAATGGGCGAAGTACGTCCCCTGTTCAATTCTATGTACCACCGATAAGCCGAGAGGATTTTAATGATGTTTTACCGCCAAAAATTGCATGAGTTCATCGATGCATTCTTGTTGAAATAATTCACGTCTATAGTTGTTTTTTTTTTTTTTTTAAACTATCTCACGAAAATGTTCACGTATTGATTTCCATTTTTTGCTGAAATACTATTTTAAAAGCACTGTAAACAACATAATTAGTGCATGTACACAAAAACATTGTGAGTAGATATACAGATCCATTCTAACAAAGTCTCAAAAGCCACCTCAGTATCAATTGATACAGAAATCACAATTGATACAAATTCCTATTCTGACCACTTTTAAAAAGCTCTTTTTGTATCAATAGTGATCAAAATAGTGACAAGCAGCTAAGAAGGTCACAAGCGAGAAATTCATACAAATAAAATTTTATAAAAGGCAATAATAACAAAAAGAAGGGAATATCTTAAGAAGACGTCTTCTAGGACACTAAAATCGTTTTACTAATTCATTTCGACTGCCGAATACAGTGTGTTTGGAATTTAATTGAGGAACTCCAACGACATGATGAGCGAATACCATTTGTCTTGAGGTTTTTGGCAACTATTTATTTTTATGCTAGTGGCTCTTATCTTAACTATGTCGGCAATAATTTTTCGACTTGCATGAGCCAATCATCGGTATCGCGGTCAATTCAGCATGTCTCACAGCTCATGTTACACAAAAATGTATCGACATTTATTTTCCAGTGACAACTGATCAGCAAGTTGATATAAAAAGAAGGTGACCAATTCATAAAGCTTTACAACATGATGTGGTGAATTTTTAAAGCCTTTTGCTTGTGACAGTTCAACCTGAATACGAATCAATAGAGACCGAATCAAAATGATCACAATTTTTCAGTATCAATTGATTGTGACGATTATGCCAGAATAGGGCTGATAAGCTACAAAATGTCTAAATCTCCAAATGTAACGTTATTTCGACTTTAATATTCCCGAAATATAAGTAGCAATCTACCTATTAATTTATTTGCGGTTTTGAAAAAAAATCTATTAATTGTGTTTGAATTTCGTTTTTGCATTTTTGTAATTGAGTTTACATTTTTTTTAATTTATTCAAGCCTTTTTTTAAAAGAACTTAGTTTACCTTTCAATGCAAAAATCCCACACAAAATATGATAATCCTTTTTGAAACGAACCACTACAAGCACCAAGTGTGAGTATTTCGAAAACAATACAAAAAAACAATCGCCTAAAACTAAAGATATATAAAAACCGTACAGAAAAAATAAAATTCAAAATATTTACAATATACATATATGTATATACATCTATATATATAAAAAAAAATCTAAGCCAAAACGAGAATTCATAATAAAACTGTAATAATAAAAAATCAAGCGCCAAGCTGCTATTCAAAAGCAGATTTTGAAAAATATTTAATTAATTTGTGTTTTTATTTGATTTTTTTTTATTGAAAGATTTTTATTTATTCAAAACAATTTTGCAGTACCTAAATATTTATATAAGCATAAAAATAATGAGATAAGATATTATATAAAATAAGGCAAAAAAAAAACAAAACAACTTCTATTCATTACAGATTCAAACGAGATAAAAAGTATTATAAAAAATTCAACTACAAAAACAAAAACATATATTTATTCTAAAATAAGCAAAACATATTTAAAAAAGAGATAAAAATACAAAAATAGTTTATGTACAAAATAAGCGCGCAAAACTGGACAATTCACACACTCAAACACACCAAGCCACAAATAAGCATGCATTCTAAAAAATCAACGCTACTTTATGCAATAATTAACAATAACAGCAGAGATCGCAATAAAATTAATGCTTCTTAAAGCAAGCTTCACTGAGAAAAAAAAATTCAAAGTTTCGCACATTCAAAGCACCGGCAGATACCACAAACAAAGCTTTTTTGTATATACAGTTCCAAGCAATCTTAATATATATGTATATGTGCTTACATATATATATATATATATTTGTACAAAGTATCTAAATGTGAACATTTTGTAAATACATAAGCTACTTTTATCTAACATAACTACCAGCCGAGTTACTCACTAACTCACTCACTTACTAACTCAATGACTCACTAACTAACTCACTCACTTACTTACTTAACATACTTTCTTACTTATTAACTAACTTATACATACGTATGTTTGTACTAACATAAAAAAAAAATTAAAATATATATAAACTTATATATATATATATGTGTATATATATAGAAACATTCAAAAATAGCCTCTTAGAAAACATATCAGAGAATTGAACGAATATTTTATTAACTTAACGCTAGTGCATCATCGCATACTTACTGTCACGTGATCACGACAGTACCTGACCTTGCCAAGGACGTCGTTGTAAATACGCTTCATCTAAGCTATTACACTTTAAATTTGAAAGTAACTCATTACTTTTAATTTAAGTGTGAAATTCATAAATGCAATATCACTAAATTAATATTTTTTTGACGTATTTTTTTTTTGTGTTGTGTTTTTTATATTTATTTTAATTAAATTTATTTTATATGGAATTGTTTACAAAATTTTCGCAATTGACTATTTTCATTTGTATTTTTATGCATCTGCTTCTTAATTTTTTTTATTTTTTTTTTCGTAAGGAACTTTCATCATTCTCATGATTGATCATTATAGATGGTTTGTATCTCTTTTTAATATATTTTCTATTATTTCTATTCTTATTGAAATCCCAAAAAAATGTTATGTAGAAAAAAAATAATTCTGAATAGGACTTATTGTCCTGGGTGACATCATGTGAAGGATTCATCTCATTTTTATTGAAACATATTTTAAAATTATTTTTCATTAAAACGTGTATCAACAAGAGCTGTATGGTTTGTTTCTTGAAGAAAACAAGTAGTTCTCAGATCTCTCTTAACGTTTTATTGGATTATAGTCAACACATACATATAACATATACACACATAAAATCTTTAAAACTGCTGCCTCGTTTGGTCGTTTGAAAAAAGCTTGAAGACTTTAATTCTTTTTAGAAATTTTCGATCACTATTGTTGGATAATTCCGCATAATTTCGGCAGTGGCGACTGCAATGTTCGTTTTGAGAGTTGCAATTGCTTGCAGATGGTTAGCATAGGCCCTACTCTTAACATTACTCGAAGGGATGTAGTCTAACTGTGTTAAATTCCAAAATCTTGGTGGCCTATTGGTGTATCCGAAATACGAAATTACGCGACCAGGGATAATACACTTCGTGCTCAATAACACAATATTTTCGCCACTTGTATGGCACGTAGTATCCTGTTGGAAGTAAAAGTTATCTGTGTCCGTATACTTCATCTCCGAACACAAAAGAAAAATATTTATCATATATCCTTAGCGCACTTAGCGCATTGTAACGGCTTTTTAGTGGACAGTTTTGCCTCCGAAGCCTCCTCCTATGACGCCTCTGATCCACAATCCTCATCAGTCACTCGTTGTGAGTGCATTGGCATCTCCTCAATCACTCACGGGTTTCCGGATCTCAAAATACCGCAATTTTGCTTACTAACATATATACCAATGTAAAAATTAGTTTCGTCAGAATACACTCGTCAAAAAGCCTATTGCAAATATCAACGTTACTATTCATGTTTTCCAAGACCCTATCAAAGAACGTACGTTGCTGCTGGTGGTTGGCCGGCTACAGTTCTTGAGTCCATTATACCTTGCACGCAAAGAAAAAAACACGTTTATCACCAGATTGCCGTAAACGAACTTCGTTTGTCATGCTTAAAATTGTTATTTGCAAACGTTTTAACAGTTGTCATAATAATAGTCAGTTGCGAGAAACGCGTCATTTAGTTGCAGGAAATTAATTTTGTTTTTCATAAACGCGAGTGATTTTTAAATTGCAGCAACTAAGAAAATTGTTTTTCCCAAATGAAAATTTTGTTTGTTTTCCCTTCGTTGTATAAATACAACGCTTATAGTTCAGAGTTACTTTTTCAAAAAAATGTTACTTAAAAGCAAATTAGTAATTTTTTTTTACTGCGTCAATATTTCTATCGAACGTCCGAGGTGAAATCTTTTCGGTGTCTTCACATCTTGCACTGAGGAATTTTTTGATAATATTGCTCACACAAGACTCAGAATGCCTTTTAAAATGACAAATGTCAAAATGTTGTAACTGCCAAGTGACCAGTTGTTAAATAATACAGCTTTGCAACCCTACAACTCTTGTCGATAAACAGTTTAGGTTATTCGCTTAGAAACAAGCATAAATCTTCTTAACCTTTATGTTACTGACAGGGTACCCGGGTGCCTTTTCCACTTTTAAATGCAAATAACTTCGTTGCTTGGTCAGATCGAGCCGAAATTTTTAGTATTCTCCTAAAAATCGATTTTGAGCTGGTTTATGTCTAGAAAGTTAAAAAAAATATTTGGAAATTACAAATTTTGAACATTTTTTTAATATACCCCTCTAGTTACTGACAAGGTACCCGGGTACCCAAATAAAAATCAACGTAGAAGAATGACGTTTTCTGTGTTTTTTCTTTATAATTAAATGAAAAATTTTATTAACTTAAAATAACTTCAATAATTTTATAATAATTTAAATTAAAAATAAAAAAAGCAAAATACAAAGATGAAAAAAAAACAAGGAAATTATAAATTGCATTGTACACAGTATGTTTTACATGCGAAGCACAAACTGGCTTCTTACAAACTATGCACACCTTTCGGGTCTTTCTGTATATATTGCAAAGAAACCATCTCTCTTTTACCGTCAATCTTCCAGTAGTGTCTCGCTCTTCACCAACATCCGAATCAGAGGCACCAGGTTCGCATGAGAGTATTGGGAGACCCAGAATGCTTTCAATTCCATTTTGGGTAGTAAAGTGCCGAGTAATTCTTGTATTTTCCGAACATGTGGAAACTTGTGGCATCACCAACTGATGAGCCAAATCCTGCAAAAATTTTCTTCGCCTATTCGTTGAATTTCTTATGATTCAACAATATTATAAAAAAATTCTAGTGGCCACCGATTTGTACGCCTTTTGCATGTGTACACCGATAGCATTTTGTCCATGTTATCCACGCCACCTTTTGTTTTCACGCCACTATTGTATTCCGTAATCATGGCAGGTTTGTTAGCAGGCCCTCCACTTTTTTTATCGTAATGCATGGTTGACAGAAGGACAACAACTTTTTTTTTAAAAGATTGACGCATAAATCTTTCACAACTCTCTCTCCCTGATTAGTTTCCCTCTGTCCAGAAGGGCCAAGCCCAGTATATATTTGCCCCTTTACTGGGTACGACGTAGCGCTGTCACAAACCCACCACACTTTGATTCCATACTTTGCAGGCTTCGAAGGAATATACTGCGTGAATCGAGTACACCACGATAACCAAACAAGTGCTCATCCACTGTAAGATTTAATTCTCAAGATCTTAATTCTCACGACCGTCAGATAAATATATGCGAAAATACTGAATTTCATCAAATTAATGATTTCCTACATATTTATATGCATGCAAATATTCCTTTAGAATAAAAACAAAAATGAAACAAATTATATAGCCAAAAAGGTATTCGCGGCCGTAAGCAAAACATTGCAAAGAACACAAACGTGTACAAACGTGCACAAACGTACACAAACGTACAAAAACGTGTACAAACAAGATGATCGATACAATTAGAAGGAACATAATAGGTAAAGAACATAGAAAACAAAATAAAATTTAAAAACTTTCATTGTATTTCCATATAAAACGTAAGTGGGTACCCGGGTAGCCTGTCAGTAATGTACGTTGTTTTTTTCTGTCAATAACATAAAGGTTAAATATAGACAAGGTTTTTCTGGGTTAAGAGGAGACATTTTCATATTTGATATTAACAATTTGCAGCCAGTTAAAAATAATTTAATTAACCCTTAAAATTTTTTTTTTTTTTTGTTGAGCGTATTAAATAATGATATAAGCTTCATATTTCTGGACAAGTTTTGTTCTGCTAATTTACTTATAATTGACATTTACCTGAGTTAGGTAAAAAATTACCCTGATTGGTTTCTAGTTTCTAACCAAGACTTACTTTTCTCTTTGGCATTTTTTGAAAATTTCTGTTCAGTACATTGATGATTGGATGTATTTTATACGTAGACGATCGTATTCCAATATCGAATTCATAGCTGAATTTCGAACTCTCGGTGCCTGACGGTTTCGCAAAAAAACAGCCATATATTTGAAAAAATCCACAAAAATAAAATACATTTTATACTTTAATCACTTACTATATCTTCTAGGCATAACACGAAAAGACAAAAATATTTGTTGAGCTTCGTTTTCGGCAAATTTAAAAATATACATTTTTATTTTGTTTTATTTTATATACGATATATTCAAACGGTCATTATTTTTTTTAATCATTTGGGTCTTATTCAATAGAAATAATTTTGATGGTTTCTCTGTTAATTTTTACACACAAAGTCTATTTTTATCATTTGTATAATTTTATATATTAAAAGAAGATATTTTTGTTTTTTTTTAATTTTTTTTTTATTTTATTTTTTTTACAAAAAATTTTGTGTTAAAGTGAGTTAATGTCATTACAAATATTTTGGCTATATCACGATTTTTTACATCTAAATATTCCTTTTTTTTATAATAAAATTTGAAAATTTCTCTCTTTGTCAATGCCCCAGAGTAGGTAGAGACAACCTTTAGTTTTTTTTAGATATTATACTCTTTTAGACCTTTTTGTCTTTCGAAGTGTTCTTATTTTCAAGTATACATAGTATTACACATAAAATTATTTCCTAGAATAATTGGAATACATTCTTAAGTATTCTTAATGTTCTCATGTGTTGTTCGGTTCGAAATAGAGGTGGATTTTAAAAAACCACTTAAGGAACTGTGATCAGAATACAACAGAAGAAGAATATAATATTTTTTTTATACAGATTATTGTGTGGCAATTAAATCACATTTTTCCACAACTATACTATTTTGTGGGGGTGTTTTTTACAATTCAGTTTATGAAATTCTAGGGCGCCAAGTCATTCCAATTAAAATGTTTATTTTCAAAATAACTTCTTATTTCCTTATGCGAATTTCGTAAAGCCAATTGTTGATGTTTTTACAACATTCGAGATATTCTATTAATTTACACAGTTTTTTAAAAGATTTATACAGATTTTTTATACAGTTCAATAGCGATTACGACAAACTTCTTTAAAAAATCGGATGTTTTTGCATTTACATTATGGATAAAAATACCCTACTCTATCAAAATATTTTACTTTAAATTCAGCTTAAAACCAAGAATTTAAGCAAATTATTTCTAAAATCAAACTACGAAAATGCAAAATATAAGGATTGTCGGAAAAATAATTTGGTCTTAAAAAAATATATTTTCATTTTTGACTATTTGAGTTCTTGAAATTTGAGATTTTTATAATTAGACACAACTTGTTTCTTCAATACAATTTATATTAAGTTTCTGTTAATTTATTGTCAATAATGGGTTTTATTCAAATTTTACTACAAATCATTTCTTAGTTGCTCATTTTAAGTTTTTTCGATTTTTTAAACTATTTTTATATAAAAAAAAATCAAAAAACTTGAATTATTTTAAATATATATATCCATTCCTTTCATTTCTAATCAGAAAATTTAAAATTAAAAACAACGCATTAATAACCACACTGTAAAGTTGACTGCTAACAAATTTATCGCAATATCAGAAAATGAGCATAGATAAAATAATATTCAAGAAAACGCAAACGTATTATATCAATATTATTATAATTTGTTATTTACATTAAAATTAAAAGACAACCACAAACATTTAAAAATACTAAGACAAAAAAATTATAAATATACCTAAGCTTAACTTATCATTCAAATAGAAACAAAGAGGAAAACAAAAACCAAAAAACAAAAAAAAAAACAAAATAACAAAAAGTATATAAAATTTAATAAGCTAAATCATTGATTATTGTAAATTTAAAGAAAATTATTATTACTATTGTAACGATAAATGAAATGGTCATTATAATAAAAAGAAAAATTTATTGAAAATTATTTGTCTGTGTTTTATTCGGGAAATTGTTTAATTCAAAAGCAATACCGATCGAATCATTGTCTCATGAAAATAAGTTTATTAATACGACGAAAGAGAATTAATAGATTTTTAATTTATGTACATTTAATTCGATAAATATGCTGGGGCTTAAGATTTACAAAAAATGTAATATAAACATATTTTCATGCCGTGTAGCTGGTCATACCAACGCTTTCAACGGCAAAAGCATAAAAAATGCTAGCAGCCGCTAGAGGACCTCACAACATAACAAATCGAAAATAATTCAATAGTATTTAGCTTTGAATTTTCTTAAGCTAAAAATCAGGTTTCAGTTGAAAAGCTTTAAAAAAGCTTTTCTTCATCTGTACATGCGTCTGCTTAGTTGAGAACGGAACCATGAACAATATTTGTACAGTGAAAGTGCAATAAAATATTCACAATAACAAATAATAAACCTTGGCATTTTTTGCTTATAAATTTATGGGTCTAAAATTTTAAATCTTGTACTTGCATACTGGGCAACGATTTTATGAAATTATAAAATTTAATTAACGTTAATCATTAGAAAAATCGAGTAAACATTATAAAGTTTAGTTACAAAGTTTAAATTAGATTTAGATAGATAGACGGATAGATAGATAGATTTTTCAAAAAACTACTGAGCCCTTACCAGTTTTTTATCAATATCAAGCTAGTTAAGAAATGTATTATATTCAGCTTGGCCGAAGTTAAAATATCCCTACACTCGTTTTTAATATATTCCAACCGAAGTTATAAAGGTGCTCTTATTTTGATGACGTGGTTTGTATGGTAGATAGACGTAGATTTCATTCAATTTGTCCAAATTTCAGCCTTGTTTTACGTTCTAAATATCAGAACTAATGTGTTAAATATCAATTCAATACATTAATTTTTGTAGAATTTATAAGTGTTTTGCTATTTTGATGACGTCACTTTGTATGGAAAGTTGTCGAAACTATCATTCGATTTTGAAAAACTTAAAAATAGGAGTGTACTTTTGTCATTAAATGCACAATATTTGCAAAATATCTACTTTTAAGATGAATTTTTGTGGAATTTTTATAGATGGTACCATTTCGCTATAGTCACTTTGCATGGGAGGAAGGCGTGATTTTTATCCGATTGTGCCTTATTTCAAGCATACACTAA
This sequence comes from Pherbina coryleti, assembly GCA_943735915.1. Classification (NCBI taxonomy): domain Eukaryota; kingdom Metazoa; phylum Arthropoda; class Insecta; order Diptera; family Sciomyzidae; genus Pherbina; species Pherbina coryleti. Next base: position 112,221,062 of record OX030952.1, read on the forward strand.
GGGAAAAAATATTAAATTTATCCAAAAACTTCTTTAATTTATCTAAAAAGCGAGTCATTTTTGCACCAATAACGCATTTGCATAAATCGACTACGTAAATATTTAAAATTCATTTAAAAACTTTTTTAATTAAATAAAATATTAAAATATTTAAACAGAAATAATAAAAAAAATATATTAAAATTACGCACGAATTTTTTTAAATATCTTTCAAAAATTTACTATTTGAAAATACAACTATCACATCTAAAGGAAATTTATATAAAAAATATTGAAATTAAGAAACAATATATTCAAATATTTCTCACGAGCTGTGTCCATTAATTCCATTAGCATTGTTAATTTATTTTCTTTTTTCGTTCCTTAATATTATACTATTTTTGACAGTTGGTGCAATATTACGGCACCAAATGTCAAAAATAGTATAAAACAATAAAACGAAAAATAATAAAGCAAAATATGCAGGCAAATGACAATCGGTGCGACACATTCGTGGGAAATGTCGAGTTGTCACTATTCCCTACATAATTGCATTATTTCAGTACGCAATCGCTCATACGTACGGCCAAATATCCCTTTTATATTACTCTTGCAACAAAAACGAAATGAGAACTATAAGAAACTGCAGAAATAAATTGCAGGAACAGAGTGCGATGCTGTTGCTTGTCGGCTATTTCAGCTGTATGGAATATGTGTGTAGGTGTGTGGTATAAATAAAATTTAAATACGGGAAAAAAACGAGTTGTTAGGAAAATATTTGATTTATCCACGTAAATATTTAAATAAAATTGATACTCAGGCGTGGATAATGTTAATATGCATTATTTCCCTTAGTGTAGAGTTTGTATTTGAAATGAAAGCTTATGTGCAAAATTTTAAGCATTACGAATAAGTTTTGTGAAATTTTTAGAGTATTTACCATTTTTATATAGTTACTTTGTATAAGAGAAAAGCGTGGGTTTCATCCACTTTTAATAAGTTTCAAACATAGAGTGGGTGTTTGGAATCTGCAAAGTTGATCTGCAAAATTAGATTGATTGACAAAATTAGACTTTAGATTAATTTTTGTGGAATTTTGGTTATATCGCCATATTAATATAGAAATTAAGAATGGGAGGTAGGCGTAGTTTTATTCCACATGGTCCTCATTTTCGAACTTAATTTTTATTTTTTAAAAATTATGGCTATAATTGTGCCCAATACTTGTTCTAATTCTTGTCGAATTCCATGCTCTATTCTTTGTCCAAATGTTTGTCCTTATCCTGACCTTAGTCCTGATCATATTCTTTTTCCAAATGCTTGTCCTAATTCTTTTTATAATCTTTAGTCTTGCCTTTAGAGTTGTCCTTAGTTAATATTTTTCTAAATAAATTTTTATTTTTGCATTTGGTGCATCAAGATTACTTTAAGGGGTTCCTTAAGAGGCCTCAAGACGCATATAATTTTTTTTTTTTTTTTAATTATGTTTCAAATGAAAAGTCTTAAGGATTATAAAATTAACCGTAGCGCCAAATGTCACTGAGTTATAATTCCATGCAATGATTTTTCATTTTATTAAATTTTATTCAATTTATTTTAATTATCCAATATATTTATTTTAAGGTATAATATACGTGTAACAACCAAAAACAGGAGCTGTTTTCAAAAAAATTTTTTAGATGTAAAAAGTAATAAATTTTTTTTAAATTTATACAGGTATTGTACATACAAAATACTTTATAAAAATATTTTTTTATATACAGTTCTGGCTTTTATATAGAAGGCGCTGAAAATGGTATTGAAAAAAGACATCCGAAACGGTTCGATGGATATGGCCTTTTCCATGTATCGGAAACAAAAAAATCAAATAACATTTTAAAGCATAGACCTTATATTAAACATCCCCCTACGCAAGACCCCAGGAGTTTTGTTTTTTAAATTTGGCGGAAGTTGAAGTAAAAAGTTCGAAAAATAGATACATTTTCGAGCGCTTTTTTGTTTATTTAAAAAAAAAACAAAAATAAATAGATACTTGAATTTAGGGGGGATGCTTAAAGAACAAAATAACGAACAAAATGCAAAAAAAATCATTAAAATTTAACCAATAGATTTCGAGTTATCTATCTACCGTTTTAAAAAAACTAGTTTCGAGGATATGGCGTTTAAAGTTTTTTATTTGTTGTATGGCGCTTAGACATAGGTTAACGAAAACCGTTATAACTTCTGTTGTTTTTAAAATATCGATTAAAAAATGTGTATGTATATTTTTAAAACTATAAAGAACACATTAAACAAAATGTATTTTTTCGAAAAATTTACACTTAATAAAATAAAATTTTTCGTAGGTCTTCAACTCACTGAGTAAAAATTCCATGCAACAATATTGAATTTTTGTTGCATACCATAACCAGCTAACCCCGCAATCTGACGAGGTCATAGCTATATTTTTTTTTTTTTATTTTTGTCTGAAGGCCACATATAAATCCCTCATTTTTATTTTATAACATTAAACGTCGGCGGCCGTGGCGCAGTGGGTAGAGTGTGTGGCCCATACGCCAGAGAACCCTGGTTCAATTTCTACCTGACACAGACAGTTTTATCAATTGAATTTATTTCTCTGTTCGGTCGTCACCTCTCTGCAGACAATGACAAGCCTTATAGAGTAAATAATGCCATGGTAAGCTTCTTAAGAACATGCACATTAGCCATTAGGAATCGGCATAAAACTAGTAGGTCCAGTTCTCGATCAATTGTGTCCAAACATTTAATAACACGCACAACACAATATGATCATAAGAAGTTCGGTTCAAGGGCCAGTTTATTTATTTACTTATTTTATAATATTAACCGTGCTACACATACCCACCGAGTAAAAATTCCATGCAACGCCGTTGCATGATTGATACATTGTCGATCTTGGTCGCGGCTTTATGACTGTATTTACTACTGGTGTATTTTTGTCTTGAGGGCTAAGGACTTTTAGTGGCGTTTTTAACCTTTTGTACTTACACCTATATAAGACAAAGCTCATTATAATTCTATGTTAGAAATTCGCAGTTTCTTTGCTTAGGCAGCTAACTCCGCTTGCCGATTACACCTTTGATTATTTTCTTGACGTAGAATACGTCATTCTCGGAGGTAAGTGGGGTGGTTGATAGTGATCAGGTGTCGGTATTTATATAACTTTTTGAGCCTTTGGTGGGCCTAAAGTACTGATCGTACAATGTTGATGTTAGCACTTGTTGGTCTGCTTGATCCTCAATGCGACAAAAATTCATGTTAGAACTCTCGAACTTATATAAATTTTGCACAATTACATGAAATATGAAGCCAAAATTTGATGTTTTTGTTTGCTTAAACTTACTACCTATTTATCGACAGTTTCCGGTTTTATCGACAAAACCATAAAATTTGTATGGGAGCCCCCTAAGGAGTGGTCGGAGGGAATAGGTGTCAAAGGCAAAAATGTTCCTTTTGCAAAAGTAATGGGGGTCGGTCATACATATCAACCCTCTCCGGCACTCTCTTTTTAAAGGTCATATGCTCAGGTGCATGGAATAAATAAACAAAAACCACAAAATTTGTATAGGAGCCCCCCTAAGGAGTGGTCGGAGGGAATAGGTGTCAATGGAAAAAATGCTCCTTTTGCAAAAATAATGGGGGTTGGTGACACATATTAACCCTTTCCGGCACAAACACAATAAAATTTGTATGGGAGCCCCCCTAAAGAGTGGTCGGAGGGAATAGGTGTCAAAGGCAAAAATGTTCCTTTTGCAAAAGTAATGGGGGTCGGTCAAACATATTAACCCTCTCCGGCACTCTCTTTTTAAAGGTCATATGCTCAGGTGTATGGAATAAATAAACAAAAACCACAAAATTTGTATGGGAGCCCCCCTAAGGAGTGGTCGGAGAGAATAGGTGTCAATGGCAAAAATGTTCCTTTTGCAAAAATAATGGGGGTCGTTAATACATATTAACCCTTTCCGGCACTCTTTTAAAGGTCATATGGTCAGGTGTATGGAATAAATAAACAGAAACCATAAAATATTTATGGGAGCCCCCTAAGGAGTGGTCGGAGGGAATAGGTGTCAAAGGCAAAAATATTCCTTTTGCAAAAGTAATGGGGGTCAATCATACATATAAACCCTTTCCGGCACTCTCTTAAAGGTCATATGCCCAGGTGTATGGAATTAATATTTTGCTTAATAGTTTTTAAAAAAGATGTCATCAAAAGCGAATTGACTTATTCTACATCTTGTGTTACGACATAGTCGAAACTACTGTATCTTTTTTTTTATATTTTCCATGAATTCAAAGAATTAAACTTCATTGTCGTGTCATTACTTTTATCATGACTTCTACATATACTCATTGAGTAACAATGCCACGCAAAAAATGCATTTTGGAAAAATTTTTTTTTTTTAACTTTCTTTTGAAACCTGTGCGGTAAAATGTAACGTTGTCATTCAAAAAAAGAAGTATTTCAAGATAAGCAAGCTTTTTATTGTTTTTAGACTGTGTGAATTTTTCCAGCAGACAACACATGTTTCTAATATTTCCGAGTATTTATTTAAAATTTGCAACTGAGCATTGCTATTTATTTTCAAATTTATGCTTGAATGCTTCCAAAATTGAAAAATAATAAGAATATTTATAAGTTATCTAATAATATGTAGACTCTGTCTGCTCTCAACGTTTCATAATCACCCACTGGCATCACATTTTGTTTTTATCTTAATTCCAAGAACAGAAAATTCCTAACTTAACCTCTAATGCCTGCTACATATACTAATGCCTTTCACTAAGTTCAGTTCGCTCTTCTCACACAAAAACAATAGCCGATGAAGTACTAAAACAATCCAGTGATTGTTGGCCCTGTTAGCTATTGTATGATAATTAATACATTTAAGCAATGAAGCAATTCAAGCAACATAATTAAAAACTTGCAACACTTCGATCCTCTCTTGCGATAACAATTCATTATGGCCAGCCAAGTTGACTGACAATGTCTTGAATTCAGTTCTCTGAGCAAACAAAGCAAAAACGTTAGCGTAAATTAATTAAAATCTTCAATGGTCGCGGTGTAGTTGTCTGTAATGACGCCCAAGTGTCTGAAGGAAACACTGTTAATATACAAAAGAATAACTTAGTTAGTACGGCAAATTTTCCGTATAAGTCCAGACTAATGTTTGAATAATAGAAACGGAAACACTGACTGACATTAATTAGCATCTGCTGAACCCAAATTCTTCTCTCATCCATCCATTTACTTCTTTCTTCTTATAAATAGCTTCAATGTGATGCTTGTCATCCGCTGCGGCATCTTGTTGAAAGAAGAAGCTGCTAATGCTCCATCGTCCATTACATCGATTAGATTTGAAAAAAAGAATAAACCTATGGTCATTCGAGTTGGTTTTATCGCAGTGGTTTTTTTTTTCTTCCTTTGCTAATAAATGTATATGGCTGGCGGTTCTTAAAGGAACTTTTTTTTTATTTCACCATAGAGTGTTTCATAGCGGAAATAAGTGGCCATCACAGAAGTCGATATATTCCAGTGCATTAAAGAAAATGGGATGCGTTGCTCTTATTTTATAAAGTTAAAGTAAGTAATTTATTCAGAAAGAACCTGAAAATGTTATCTATCCATCTATCTATATTTGTATCAGTAAGGATTTCTGAGGTCTCAGAATTGGATAAGGCTACAATGCCTATTTCCAATATAATAGCATATCAAATAAAAGTCCTTATTGCAGAAGTGTCTACAAATGTATTAGATTTCAGATTGGTGACCTATGACCAAAATTATGAACGTTATTGGAGAAGTTCTTGATAAATACCAAACTATCACATATATACGAAAATAATAAATTAATGATTCTTGGACTATTAAAAAAACAAAAAAAAAAAAAAAAACTAAAAGAATGGCTTGGGCAACAGAAAACTTTGATCGCGATTGAAGTAACGTACTCTTCTCCGACGAATCTTCTGTTTGGGGTTATTCGATCATTCTACGGGCTTGGTCTTCGTCGTCAAGTAATTTTGTCCAGCGCACCGTTAAACATCCCATTAAAATTCATCTTTGGGGATGCTTTTAAGAAAAGGGTTTCGGCACTTTGCACCTCTTTACCTTAACCCTTAAATAAATATTGGGGTCTGGCCAGACTCTTTTAGGTTTTATTCCAATTTTTTTAATACTTTTACTTTTTGTATCGACTTCATATTTCACGAATTCCTAGAGAAACATTTTCTAAATATCTTATTTATAAAAATATTTTTCAAAAAATACAAAGGGTGAGCCCTGTCTTTAAAAAATTAAAATTTTAGTCATAATCGCAACGCTGGGGTCCAGCCAGACCCTATGCATTTTGTAAGAATTTATGTTGAAATGCCGCTTTTAGTTTCTTTGTTATTTTATGCTAGTTGATTATAAGAAGTGTTTTCATATGATCCGTTTAGCAGTCTTACCATTTGGTCCGCCATATATCGGATTTCTTACGAATTTTAGACGGGAATCAGACAATCTGATATTTGTCCATAACTCTTCAATATGTTACGATTTCATAAAAAATAAATCCGATCCGATTTTACATAAATGTTTATGCGTGGTGGCCGTGGCGCAGTGAGTAGAGTGCGTGGCCCATACGACAAAGAACCCTGGTTCAATTCTCACCACTATAGAATTGAACCAGGGTTAATATTGTCACTTATATGGCAGACAATGGCAAACTTCAGAGAGTAAGAACTACATGTGATGTGGTTAAAATAAATAAACTACCATTTGCATAAAATGTACATCATACATTTATACATGAAATTGTATTTTTTCTTGTTAAGTGTAATATACAATTGAAAATATTTACGTTGTTGTTTTTCAGAATTTCTCAAACCAATACAGAATTTCACAATTTCTTTTTTTTTAGCTTTTAGGATTTTAGGTGTAAAACCTATTCAGTCAAGTCTACCTGGGTTCGAAATGGGGCGATAGATTAGTGGGAGGGAAGGGGCAATCAAGTGAAGCATGTGTAGGATGTTCTAAGTGTGATGGAAAGCCATAGACACATTTGAATTTAAATCTGAGGCAAGTGTTATACCTTTTACCTCAGTCTTCTCAAACTTCTCTACCACCAACTACAACTTCAAGTCGTAGTGATTTGATGACCTTTCAATTTCAATTGATTATAAATGACGAAAGAAAATTGCAAATGCGAAAGATTAAAGCGTAGGAACCATGGCCTGGCCGGCATTCAAACCCGGGACCTCTGGGATGGCATTTAAGCACGCAACCTACTCGACTACCACCATCGCAGTAATGAGCCACATACTATAAAACGATAAGCAAGCCGATTAGCTATAGAAGGACTCCTTTTCAGACCAATTTCGGTAATGATTCAGATATGTATCTATTTTTAATATTAATGCAATTTTTCTTTTGTTTTTTTTTTCAGAGAACAATGGACCAAATGTGTTCCAGTAATACCAACGGTTTGAAAAAAAACGTAATTGTCGGTTATGCCATGTCAATGCTAAAGCCCAGCATAAAACTCGTATCTACAGCGAAATATATTTGACCCTGTTTGCCAGCAGCATTCCACTTGCTCTTACAAATGTTTTAAATGCACTCGTATAAACAAGCAAAAAAATTAAACTAATACGTTTTTCATTAAAATTAGTACACTTATGTATATATTAGACCGGTTCAAAAATATATGAGGAAAATTATGGGTTTTTTTTTCTTCGGTGCGCGTCCATTTTCTGAAAGTTCCATTCCTAATGAGAACAAAAGTGCTTTAAGATCCAAAAAAATTTGACCTCTAGATATTGGTGAAATCGTTTAAAGGTCATTTTGGAGCTATTTACGACTTAGATCATATTGAATAATATGCTGTCCAAACCGAACATTGATATTGATATATTGTGATGAAAAATCATTTATAATAATCTAAGCTATTTTAATTTTTTTTACTTTTTTTAAAATAGGCATCTGATATTTTTTTGCGGAGCTTTGAACATGCAATTTAACTCCTTCGTCAAAATTATCGGATTTCCACATAAAATTTTTTTCTTATTTTGTTCCAGTGACATTATGTTTGTAATTTTGTATTTGTGTGCGGAGCTTGAGGTTTCTTGAAATATAACTTACTGCATAATTTTTGGACCATAACATAAAAAACAAAATAAAAACTGTACAAACATTTGTTTTTCCTTAATTTATTACATTTGTTTTTCCGATAGGTAAGCCTATCGAAAAATGATAAGCCTACAAGCTCTTCATAAAGGTACCATAAGTCTTACTCAAATTTTTTTAATGCAATTTCTGCTTTAACGGGGCTTTAATCAATACAAAATAAGCCAGGAACTGAAAAGTCCTTAAAAAAGGCTTCAAGGAAACCAACATATATAAATGTTAATCTGCATGATTTTGTAACAATCAACACTAGATTCTTTTTTAAAAACTTGAATGTTTCTGCTAAGTTTTTAAAACTTCTCCCTGAAGAGTGGCTGAATAACAGCTCCTATGTTAGTGGTCTTCAAATGGTCACTCAGCTCAATGCAAAATAAGAAAAAAATTTTATGTGGAAATACGATAATTTTGACGAAGGAGCTAAATTGCATGTTCAAAGCTACGCCAAAAAATATCAGATGGATATTTTAAACAAATTAAAAAAAAAATAAAATAGTTTAGATTATTGTAAACGATTCTGCATCACAATATATTCAACATGTGTTTCGGTTTGGACAACATATTATTCAATATGATTTAAGTCGTAAATAGCACCAAAATGACTTTTAAACGGTTTCAGCAATATCTAGAGGTCAAATTTTTTTGGGTCTTAAGGCATTTTTGTTCTCATTAGGAATGGAACTTTCGGAAAATGGACGCGCACCGAAGTATTTTAACATTTTTGAAATGTGAACCGGTCTAGTATATATTCATACATCTCAAATATGAATTTTACATATTTTAAATAAAACCATCAACAATATTCTAAAATTTTTCATTGAAACTCATATAAATATGTATGGGGTCTGGCTAGGCCCCTCCATTGTTAATGTGACAATTAAAGTGGTCAGCACACGAGGGTTAATGCTGCCAGAGTGGTCAAAATTTATGAGAAGGCTTTATTACCGACTGCCAAATGCCAATTTATAATCAAAAACGAAGACTGGATTCTGCAGGAGGACAATGACACCCAAACACCACACATTAGATTGGCCTGCACAATCGCCTGATGCTAATTCCATCGAAAACGTCTGGGGCTACATCAAGCAGAAGCTTCGAGGGAGACCCAACTATACTTTAAAACAGCATTCCTGAGAAATTAGACGCATTTGGAGAGCTCTTCCTGTCAAATATGTCGAAAATTTTGTGGAAAATATGCCGCGGAGATGTCATGCGATTATTAACGCTAATGATTGGACATCATATTAATATGATTGCATCCTGCGTAGGAACATTTATATTGAATGTATGTAAAGAAAAATTTTCTTAAAAACATTTTTAGATAAATTATGCCGTACACGCTCTTACTTAACAGGCTGTAGAATGGCTGTAATGTAACATGTTCTTCAAAGATCTGCATAGAAAACTATTTTCAATTGAAAATATTAAGCCAGAATTGAACTTGGAGAATGCCTTGCTACGAATCGAAAGATCTTCATATGGACCACCTATCATAACGCATGCACATAATCGTTTGAATCATTTTAAATTTAAATTTTTTTTTCTATTCAATATTTTGGAATTTATTAACAAGTAATTCAATTTTCTTGTCGCAACATATTTTTATCTCAAAAGCTGTATTTTCGAGTGGTTCAATCAAAATTGAATGTGTTCAATGCATCACATAAAAAAGAAAAAAAATTAAATCAAATAAAACACCTGCTATAGAAATTATGCTTTGAATAAAATATAACGTACTATACTATAAATAAAAAATATCAATGCAGCACGATTCTGCATTTATTGTAGAAATAAAATAGTTCTAAGAAAACCCAGCCATACAATCGACATAAACTGACCAAAAGCTTGAGTGCTTAAACATTCATTATGCAGGACATGAACGTGATATCAATAAATGTGAAATATATACGCACCTACTATATATAACACATGATGTCACAGTGAAACCTTCTGCCAATATTCGGTAGAAATAAGAATTATAATGCTTTTTAAGATTTAGTTGTAATTTTATGTAGATAGATGGTTTGCATTTGTGCCATAAGGATGTTGAAAAATAATTGTTAGTTTAACCAAAAAAGAAAAAAAAACTCATGCGAACGAATTAATTAACTTTCACAACACTTTTTTCTTGATAAATAAGATCATGCATATGGCGAATATTAATTATTCTGCGTATTTATTTTAATCGGCGGAATTGATTGAAAATTTCTTTAATCACCATATCTTGATGGGAGAAAGATGTCCTTATATTGGAAAATCCTTTTTCTCATTGCTGCATTATGGTTGGATTGAATTTCATCAATCTGATTATTTTAGTTGGCTTGAATATATATTTTGCCTTCACAGAAGAAACGAATTTAAATGCAGAGACATACAAGGATGTATGAAGTAATAAACAATAATACAAACGCACACACACAGCCAACACAAATGATTGCTTGGCATAACCTTTGCAAGAATTAACTCATTTATTTCATTGCCGTTTGTCTGTCTGTCAGTCACTCAATTTTAACCTGTGTATCCTTTTTGTATACAAAGGAACGTTAATATTATTTTTATTATTATTCAATGTGCCAGAGAGTAACGGTAACATGACCTTTTATTTGTTTTAATCATTTCTTAAAAAAAATACGCATAAATTCGGTTATTTGATATTCATGTCTGTGTATGTTTTTTTACGTGTGTGTGTGTGCATGTGTCTGTAAGTGCATTTGTGCATTGACATTACGTCCCACATAAGCCGATATGTGGGTATGAATGTTGGAGTGAACTCAAGCTAAAGTTGTGCAGATGATTCATCTTTTGAAACCAAACCAGGTAGCATGCAGTAAAAATGCAAAGTTATCAACGTCAGGAGGCAATGATGCTAGCCGAACTGCAGTCTTTTATAGGAGCTGCATGTAATGAGGTGAGGTGTAATGCTTGTGGTGAGTAGATAAGGAAAAAAACTATGTTTTGTTGCTTGCAAGCAACAGTAAGGATGATGATGATGTTGATGATGATGATGTTGATTATGCTGATGGGGATGTTGGTTATGGCTTCATAAGCCCGAAGGATATGCATTTTATAAAACAAATTTAAAGAAAATTAATTTTTATTTAAATTTTTTAGAGATTAAAATTTCGTTGTTATGTGTGTTCAAAACATAAGAACAAAAAAAGATGACTGTATTGTGGTCATAACCAGAGTTTTTGACGTGACAGCATATCTTTATGCTTATCTTTAACCTTATTATTATATTTGTCCTAATAATTATCCTATTTCTTGTCCAAACTCTTGATTAAATCCATGTTGAAATTCCTGACCTTATCCTTGTTCAAATTTTTTTTCTCATCCTTATTTCAATCGTTGTCTTAAATCATGTCGTTAGTGTGTTCAAATTCTTGTGTTATTACTTGACCCATTCATTGTCTCCATTCTTTTCCCAAACATGTCCTTAATATTGTTTAGGGTGTGTTTTTATCTTTGTCCCTCCTAATCCTTGTCATACTGTTTTTACCAATCATTGTCTGAATTCTCGTCCTCAACCTTGTCCAATTCCATGGTCTGAATTTTGTCCAAATCTTTGTTATATTGCTTATCTTATTCCTGGTCATAATCGTTGTCGAAATCCTTGTACCCATCCTTTTGCTTAACTTTGTCCAAATCCTAAGCCAAACTCTTGTCCCATTACTTGTTCTAATTTTAATTTAATTTTTGAAAATTTTTATGTTATTTACTTCCATTTTTTTATTTTTAAATTTTATACCTATTTTCTGAGGGAACCTATGACTCCATTACATTTGTGATTATTTAGGTTATGTGGGCGAAAAGCTCATCTTTACTAGGTTAGGTTAGGTTGACGTGGCTGTCTCCTATGAGACACACTTAGGCCAGTTTGGCCCGTTGTGATACCAGGGGTTAATTATTTCCACTCTATCTGAACCAGTTGGAGCTATTTATGAAGCTTTGTATTCGGTAGACCGAAGTTTTTGAGAGTTCGTCTAGGTCACTGTAGAACCAGTTACCTAGGAAGATATGGCGCTTTCTGGCCAGCGCTGGGCATGTGCAGAGAAGGTGTGTTGTGGATTCAACCTCCTCATCATCTCTGCAGCTTCTGCAGAAGTCGTTATGGGGAATATTCAGTCTTCGGGCATGGTTTCCAATCAGGCAGTGTCCTGTTAGAACGCCTATTACAGTATTTATTTGGTCCCTTCTAAGGGATATTAGTTCTTTTGAGCGTCTTAAGTTCAGTGTTGGCCAAACTTGTCGCGTTATACTGCATGTACTACCCGTTGACCACCTGATGTTGGTGTTTTCAAGGGATAGCTCATTTATCAGTAGCTTACATGTTGCGAGATGTATTCCAATTTGTTCCTTATCTGTCGATAGGTTTGATGGTACCGTTTCTAGCGAGTTCGTCTGCTTTGCAGTTACCTTGGAAGTCTCTATGTCCGGGGGTCCAGCATAGGAATATATTTGGCTGCTCTGCCATCTCATTTAGAGATCTGCGGCAACTTAGGACTGTTTTTGATGTTATTTCAACAGATTCCAGGGCTTTCAAAGCGGCTTGACTATCAGATAGAATGCATATATCTTTTGCTAATATTTCGTTCATCTGAAGCCAAGTGACTGCTTCATGTATGGCAGTGACTTCCGCTTGGAAGGCACTGCAGTGGTCGGGGATCCTAAAGGTATGGTTAATGTTTAGGGATTCAGAGTAGACTCCTCCCCCTACTTTGCCATCTAGTTTTGATCCATCAGTGTAGATTCTAGTGGCATTGTTTGGTGGAGGGCTTCCAATCTCCCATTCGTATGTGGAGGGGATTGATACATCAAACTTTTTGTGGAATAAAAGTTTTTGAGTGATGTAGTCTATGTTCTTGGGTATTTGAGGAGTGAGTTTCCTGGTGTCAGAGTGTCCTATTGTGCCCTCTTTCCATTGGGAAGTGGCTTCTAGACGGATCGCTGTGTTTGCAGCTATTCATTTTGTTAGGATATCTAGTGGAGTTAGATGAAGCATAGTAGCGAGTGCGTCAGTAGGAGTAGTTCTTAGCGCTCCATCTTTACTATCATCCCATATAATTAACCGTAGCGCCGAATAGTCACGAAGTTTTAATTTAATGGAACTTATTTTTAATTGTTTTTGCACTTTGACTGTATTTAGCGTTTTTTTTTTTTTTGCTTTGAACCAAGGATTTCAGGTGGAATTCCTACTCAGTCAATTCTGCCTTGGTTCGAAATGGGCCGATAGATTAGTGGGAATTCGGCTTGGGTAGTTCATGAACGAACTAGTTCAATTGAACGATTCCCACTCATGAACTATGAGAAATAGTTCAGTGTTTCCCGTTCTTTTAGTTCCTTTAGTTCATTTTAGTTCAATTGATATTGCAGCGAGCAGGAACAAAACGACCGAGAGCAAAAACAACTCAATTTACCAAGCTATGGTTTGAGTTCTTGGTTTGAGACATTTTTTGTGTCTCCACTAATAGAAGTGGTGGATTTGATGGCTATCACACATTCAGATCAAGTTTGTTTCATTTTATTTACCTGGACATGAACGAGTAAACGAAACGAACTAAAAGACTAATCGAACTAAAAGACTAATTGAACTAAAAGACCTAACGAACTAAAAGAACTAAGAGCTAAAAGATCAAACGAAGTAAAACATGCAACGAACAAAAAGAACGACGGAACTTATAGAACTAAATTAACGAACTAGTTCATTACATACGATTGAACTAAAAAGAGCGATCTTTGTGGTGAACTAAAATGCCCAAGCCTAGTGGAAAGGAAAGGTCATACAAATGAAACCGTGTTGTAAGCGTGGTGGAAAGCCAAAGAAACATGTGAATTTGAATCAGAGGCAAGTGTTATGCCTTAACCTCAGTCAATTCAAGTTATATGGCAATTTCATCCACAAACTTCTCTACCATCAACCATGTACACAATTCTTGCTTAATACCTGCACAACAATTTTTATCAGTGCAGAGAACGAGAGAGCTATTAACACAAACACAAAAGTTGAAAATTGTGGTAGTATGCGTGTGAACACCACTCTTTAAAGCAGTGATGTTTACGTTGTACCACACGTGGTGAGACTCGAAAGCTTTATTTGAGAATCGTATTCGAGAATTCGTATTGCATTTAAAAGACACTGTCTTATGTATTATTAACTTCATATAAATTCAAATTGAAATTAAATTGAAATCGATACACGTACACGATCGAATGCACGAAGTTCTCTCAATCAGTTGACGCTGAAACTTCAAGCGAGCAGGTTCGCTTCACTTGGTGGTGTGTCTTGCACTGCACAAAAAGTTTGAGGCTTATGAAAATTAGTTCTTGTGCAGTTATGACTGCAGAATAATAATAATTATAATAATAATGATATTGATAATGATAGTGATAATGATTTTGATAATGATATTTATAATTATAATGATAGTTGTAACACAATTGTTGCTTAGTACCTGCACAACAATTTTTGTCAGTGCAGAGAGCAAGAGAGCTTCTAAGAAAAGTACAAAAGTTGAAAATTGTGGTAGTATGCACGTGAACACCACTGCTTTAAAGCAGTGATCATCAAAGCCTACACCCGCGGGCATTGAGCTTTTGTGCTTAAAAGCTTTCTGTATACATATTAACTCACGGACGAGCACTGAACTGCGTCAGTATCTATTGAAATTTCATGCAGAACAGACCTGCGGCACATGCATGCTTGTTAGATTGTTTTTTATGCTTGTTAGACGCAACTTATGCTACACTCATAAAAATATCAGTTTTTGCTATTTCTATGCAAAATGTCTCTACTTGAATGGGAGTTGCAATACTTTTTTGCAGAAAATATTTTTCTGAACCTCAATGTATGATTAAATGAAATCAAAAACGAAAAAAACCTAAAGAATTAAAAAAAAAGCAAAAAAAAAAAACGCAGTTTCGTATAGTAAGTATTAACACTTCTAAATAAAAATTGAATTTTAAAAATTGAAATTAAATTATAAAATTAACCTTTACTATTTTAAAGTTTTGTCCTTTTTTGCAACAGTGCATAAAATAGTGAATGTTAATATGTTTCTTCGATATGAATTATGTTATTATGAACAGTAGTAAGCATACGTAAATCGCAAAATTTTTTAAAAACATTTCCCCCTCACTCCTCTCCCATAGATTTGTAATACAACAAATGAAAATTTTTTCCGGCGCCACTGAATAATCAAACAAGCGAACCATCGTCTTGCATGAAAGCTAGACTGAGACTCAAGTAGTATTTTTTTTTAGTGCAAAACTTTCAATGAGCTTTTATGCATAAACATAGTATGCTTGTATAGAATTTGATGACCACTGCTTTAAAGCATTGATGGGCACACCAATACTATTATATTTTCTGTAATTTTGAGCTTGTAGTAGTGGATTCTCGCTCTCAGTACTGAAAAAAATTGTTGTGCATGTATCAATAAATATGACGACTCCGCTCGTTCAAGTAGTATTTTTTTTAAGTTTAGATTTAATTTTATTGTCATGTTTTTGTTTTGATTTTAACATTTAAATCAAAATAAATGAGCTAAAATTATTAAAAAACGATTTTTTTTTAATAAAAAACCAAATTAATTTAAAATTCAAATATAATAAAAACAAAGAACTTAAAGAAAAACATAAATAAAACAAGTCTTCGATCAATAAATATAATATAAAACTCAATGTTAACTTTATTCAGTAAATTCTTATATATATGTCCATCTATTTTTTCGGTGCAATAACAATCAAGTTCAAAGCATCATGCAGCGTGGACTTACAACATGAAGTCTCAGTGCCAACTGATTGAAATAACTTCTTGTCGGAATGATTAAAACCAGATTAAGCGTTCCGCAAATGAGAGAGAGAGAGAGTATAACGTCACAAGCGATATTGTCAGACTTTGGAATAATTTTACTCCCACACCCACACCTAAATATTTTTTTTTCTTATTTTAAAGTATGTATATGGACTTCTTTAACGCATGTGTGCAATTAAATTTTGTCAGTCTCAAACAGTTTAGAAGATAAAAATCTCGAAAGATTAAAAAATTCATATTTTTCGTATACGAAAATATTCATATTTTTATACAGAAGAGAAGATACCTTTACTTTACTCTCCGAACAAATTTATTTTCAATTTCGTCAATTTGCCTAAGCAATCGCACATTTGCATACGTTTTTGTCAATCAAAATTGCTGTGTGACGTCATGCACTCAATTGAGAAAGAGAGCATTAGATGACGGGACTGTGGAATGCATAATCTTGTTTCTATCGTTTTTGGTCGGTGTTTCTATATGTGAGACACGAAAGAGAGTTCATAAACGAGACTCTACGAGTCTCTAGCACGCGATCCACTACGCGCCATACACTGGTTTAAAGCGAAGGACCATGGCCTGGCCGGGAATCGAACCCGGGACCTTTGGGGTAGCAGTCGAGCACGCTACCTACTCGAACACCGAGGCCGCCATATAAACATACATATATAGCTAGTTATAATTCCATGCAACAAGTTTGATTTTTTGTTGCATAAGCTCTATCTCCGTGATCTGACGAAATCGTAACTTTTTTATTTTTATCATAAGGTTAAGTATAAATTTCTCTTTTGCGTCTTACAAATTTTACCGTAGCGTATATACTCGACAAGTAATACTTCCATGCAACGCCTTTGTAAGAAAGCTGCATTTTCCATATTGGATCGGCTCTCTTCACGGCCCTATGACGTCATGAATTTTTTCCTATATTTTTATCGCAAGGGCTAAGAACCAGCCTTTAAAAATAAATAAATAACTGGCCATTTCAGCCCTTGGAAGGACTTTGACCTAGCTTCTTAGGATCAATTGTGTTGTGCGTGTTATTAAGTTTGTACACAATTGACCGAGAAATGAACCTACAGGCTTAACGCCGACTCCGAACGACGATGAACGGAATGTTCTTATTCTCAAGAAGCTTAACATGGCATTTTGATTACTCTCTGAGGTTTGCCATTGTCTGCAGAGAGGTGGCGGTCGTACAGGAAAACTATTTTAATTCAAATAATTTTCTGTCGCTGCTGGGGTTCGAACCTGGGTCTCCGGGTTCATTGACATAGCGGCCACGCACTTTAATCAACTACGCCACGGATGCCACGAGCCAGCCTTAACTGACGTATAATAATCTTACCTTAGCATCCATATTTAACGTGTTTTAATGTGTCCATGTAAAAACTTCTCAGTTACGTTGCAGATCCATCCGCGTCCAATGACGTTCTTAATTTTGCTTTTATTTATGTCATAAATTCGAAGAATTAACCTTTACTGTCGTTTCACTTCTTTTGTAATCACACCACTACTCATCGAGTAATAATTCAATGCAACGCCGATGTATTTTGGAAAAAATTTTTTTCAACTTTTTTGAAACCTCCGCGCTAAAACGTAACCTTGTTATGTCAAAATATAAAATCCTATATGTTCCGACCTATATGTTCCAATTAATGGGCTGGAACTCATTTTTTAATTTAAAACTCATAACAATTATTTACGTATTACAAATAAATTCCCATTAAAGTTAGTTCCCCAACCACTCTCAGCTAATTTAAAGCTTATTTAATTGTTTCCTTCAATTGCTCTGCCTTGCAGCTGAAATTCTACTTCATAGCCTGAAGTAAGACCTCATGTTGCCACATTCAACTGCCTTTAGTTTCCAGAATATGATGGCTTAGCAATAAGCTACAATATCATATCATACATCACACAATTACGCAGACACACACCCTCACCCTTCCCACCATTTAGCAACACTTTGAGTTTTATGCACCTTGTCGAAAACTTGGTGCGTTCACCTAAAAAACTATTTTCAACAAATTTATGCAAATTTATACAAATTCATATGAAACAAAATTAAAAGCAATTTTGCTGAAATTATTATTATGATGAGTTAGAATAGAACGTCCCTTGAAACTACCTGCAGTGCTGTCAGTCTGAACGTTTTTAAGGTTATTACCCAGTTAAGACGAATAATTAACTTTTGTGGTATTAAATAATTTGTTGCAGAGGGAATCCTTTTTAAGCTACGCAGCAACTGCTTGTATATACGTCGGTGAATTTTTTCTAAAAACTTACCACAATTTGTAAACTTTTCCAAATTGCTGCGGGCTTCATCACAATCTAGCTTTGAGGGTTTATTTTTATAGTAACTTGATGTTTATGCATGCAAAACATGTTGAATAATATTGAATTATTCATCCAATCAGTTATTTATTTTATGCCCAGGATTTTTAGCTAAAATAAGCCTAATTGATGGCAAGAAATATCTATTTTATAATTCAATTGTTTTAAAGTCATCTTTATGCATCTTTATGCAAGGGCACCGCGTTCCAAAGTACCCTCATGCTTAACATATTGCCACAAGACACCTTAATTACTCCAATGTAAGTAAGATTCCAGAAAAGAATATTTTATCCCTTTTTTTTTTAATTTCCAGAATCGTTTAGGTTGCAAACATAAAGAAAGGAGGATAAGTGTTGTTTGACTGTTTTTAAAAAAAAAAAAATAAAAAATAAATAACTGGCCATTTCAGCCCTTGAAAGGACTTTGACCTAGCTTCTTATGATCAATTGTGTTGTGCGTGTTATTAAGTTTGTACACAATTGACCGAGAACCGGACCTACATGCTTAACGCCGACTCCGAACGGCGATGAAAGATGAATGTTCTCGTTCTCAAGAAGCTTTACATGGCATTTTGATCACTCTCTGAGGTTTGCCATTGTCTGCAGAGAGGTGGCGGCCGTACAGAAAAATTATGTTAATTCAAATAATTTTCTGTCGCTGCTGGGGTTCGAACCTGGGTCTCCAAAGTTCGTTGACATAGCGGCCACGCACTTTAACCAACTACGCCACGGTCGCCACGTTTTCAAAAAACTCATAACAAAATCTTTCAAACTGAACCTGCACCTACAAGTACGGGTCATCAAGTCTGCCCTGGTTCAAAATGGGATGATAGATTAAATCAAGATAGAGCAAAAATATTTGCCGTAGAAATATTTGATTTTGAATATGAAGCAAGTGTTATTACCTTTACCTCAGTCAATTCATGTTACAAAGTCATCCTCTCCATATACTTTTCTACCACCCACTACAACTTTTGAGTCGTAAGTACTGATGAATTAATAATTTCAGTTGATTAGAAATGAGGAAAGAAATGAAGAAAATTTAAAACGGAAGACTATGGGGTGGCTATTATTAGAATACTAGGCCCCAGGGGTGGCAGGCCAGGGCACTACCTACTCTATATTAAAGAGTATGTAACCTTAAAAATTTTCAAATCGTGATGTGATACATAAAAAAAATCAGATTTAAAGACGGGAGATAACAAGCTACCATAATTAGCTATTAAATTCGAGAAAGAAGTGTTTCAGTCAAGTCAGACCAAAATTTTTAATACTCATAAAACTTCTATTAAACCTACCACAAATTTCACATAGAATTCCACAATTTTTCATAACTAAGGAGTTATTTTATATCATTAATTTAAACTTCATTTCATTTTTCAACAACCAATTTTTAAATTTGGTTTCGAGTTCGAACTCTAAGTTTATGAATCGATTCGTAAAACAGCAAAACAGCATGCCACTGAATATGTTCGATACTATGATCAGTAATGAGTAAAACCCCAGCTGGGTTTCGCGAGTTTGGCAACCGTATCATTTTTATGGCCCATTTTATATTGTGAGTTCTAATGTTTTTGTAAAAAAATGGTACCATCAGTTTTTCTTCAATAACTCCGTCAGAAATAGATACATCGGTTTATTGTCTTTGGCAAAGTTGTAGCTAACAATCCAATTAACAAACATATAAACAAAACATATAGGGTGTTTTTTTTTTTGGGGTTTGTTTTTCGAATAGAGATAAAACACAAGAAAATCGTTTTAATGTCCATCAATTTGGCTTTATTGGAAGGATAATTTTATGCCATTAATGTTTAAATATGATTTCGGGCATGTGGCCGCCGCTGAATTTTCAACCACTTTTTCGAGCATATGGGGCCGTATGTCGGCAATAACGCCACGAATGTTGGCCTCCAAGTCCCCTAACGTTTCTGGTTTGTTGGCGTAGACGAGTGACTTCACATATCCCCAAAGAAAATAATCCAATGGTGTCAAATCACACGATCTTGGTGGCCAATTGACAGGTCCATTCCGCGAAATTATGCGCTCATCGAATGTTTCCTTCAATAAATCGATTGTGACGTGCGCTGTGTGGCATGTAGCGCCATCTTGTTGGAACCACAACTCATCCACATTCATGCCATCCAATCCGGGAACAAAATAGTCGGTTATCATGGCTCTATACCGGTCTCCATTAACGGTAACTGACTCTCCAGCATTATTTCGGAAGAAGTATGGCCCAATGACTCCACCAGCCCATAGAGCACACCAAACAGTGGATGTAATGGCGTCTCAAGGATCTCATGTGGATTCTCTTCACTCCAAATGCGGCAATTTTGCTTGTTGACGCAGCCATTCAACCAAAAATGAGCCTCATCACTGAACAATATTTTGCGATGAAAATCAGCATCGAGATCAATCTCATTTTCGGCCCATTTGCAAGCGTTGTCCTTTTGTCAACCTGTTCATGATGAAATGGCAAACCAAACTGAACATAAATGACATTAGAGTTGCCAGATTTGACCACAAAATGCCAGTTTTAGCTCTATTTGAAAAACAAACCCCTAAAAAAACACCCTTTACTTGTAAAATAATTTGTTGTAATTTTTTTTTAATGTAAATGTCAAACAAATTTTCATTTTTGTCGGTTTTTTTGGCATAACTTGAAGGGAATCCAAATTTTTCCTATACTATCTTCTAAAAAATTGTAGCCGAAGAAAAATTTTACAACTCTTTTTATTTAAAAGTCAGAATATCAAAATCAAGAATTTAAAATGTTTTTATTGGCTTTTTCACGTAAATACCCCACATATTAAAAGTATTGTAACAGTGTGTTAAATCAGAAATAAAAAAGAAAAAAAATAAATTAACTCAATTTCCTGAGCTAGGTTTAAGCTGCAATTTCTTCGGTTTTATACTCCAACATGCTCTAGCAAGCGCTCATATAATTAAAACATCAACAATTCTGGCAATTTATAGCTTTAAATACATATATACAAACACTCCATTTGAAATATTTGCGTTGTTTTTTTATAAGCTGTGCCTGAATAACAACACCAAATATTTTAACAAATTAGTGAAAATTTTTGCAAATTGATGTCAATTAAATTAATTTAATTAGCCAATAAAATCTACCTTAAGCCGGCACTACGGAAAATCAGGCACGTCGTCAACTAACTGCCAATTAGTTGAAATTAATCTGCTACTTATGTAGTTTGTAAACTCTTGAAAATTGTCACCCACACACACACCCACATTCACACACATAAACACACATAAACACACAATCAATTTCTGCTGAAGCAAGTATCATTAAAACAAAACACGTACGCAGCAGAATATCGAACCCAAGAAGGACTTGTTTGCTTTTGTCTTGGACAACAAATCAATGAACTTGCAGACCATTGAACACTGAGCTCAGCTCAGTCGCTTTTAATGAACAAACGAATGTTTTTGACAGACTGTAAACAATGCCTTTTTTTTTTTATAAAATGCAGCAAAACATGGCAAAATAAGCCAAGGGAAAGAAAGTAAGACAGCTTAAAAAGCCAGTTTAGATAAACACGTGACTGAAAAAACACATTCATTTCCAGCGTACCAGCGTGAAGTTCGCTAAAGTTAGATAACTGTAAGTATCATTTATAAAAATTAAAAAATAATATAGCAGCTGGGTAGCTAGTTGGCGGCCTGTTCGGGGCAAGATAGTAAACTAGTGTGTGAAATATGCGCTTTTTATTAAGCTTGTATATGCGAGTATATATGACCATTTAGCTGCCACATAAAATCAAATCAATGGTCCTGATAAATTAATTCAATTTTTAATGCGACAGCAAACATGCACGTTGCTGCCATCTAAATGCAATTAAAATGACTTTTATTGTTAAAAATTATGCATTATTAAATAAGCAACATTTCAACAGCAACATGCATGCAACAGAGACACGCAAGTGAAAACACAAACACACACCCATACATTTATCAGCAAGTATAATCTGCTAACACACATACATTGCTACTTAAATATCCGAACAAAGGTGTGCTTCATTATTCAGTAAAGAACACGGAGGCGTTACCTTTTTTTAAAGCTTCAAACATTCAAGTATCTATTGGATTTTTTGCACTAGTTTATTTTTCAAATATTGGAAAATTTTTTAAAAAAATTTTCGTTTTTAAATAATTTACAATTGCTGCACACAATACATCGCATTTATCTATTTGCACTTCTGAGACTACATGGCGTATGAGTGATTTTAATTCATTATTTAATGCACTTGTTTTATTTACCCTGTTTATCAGCATGGCAATTATTTAAAGTGAAACCCAAGAAATGGAATAATTTAAGTAATATTTCAGGTTTATATCCTATGCTTATGCATGACAACAGGTTTTGAGCAGTAGCGGTTTTAAGAGCGGTCTCTCAGAAGTTATGGACGCACCATAAAAAATTAAATAATATATGAACTACTTAGCAACATGTTGCTGATAAATGTTGCTGGCAACTGTTAATTTATTTATAGGACGTACTAAGCCGCTAAATGGAACCAAAGTCAGTCTGTCTTAGCATTTACGTGGCTTGAGTTCTTTGCATTGCGGCGTTGCTTAGCAATGTGCTTCAAGGCATGTTTATTTTAATGTTTTGGTTCTTGTTTGTTTACTTTTTTTTTCTTCTTCCCAAACTCGATAGCCTGCCTTTTGACAACATTTGCTCATTTTGAAGAATCTTTAAGCGTTTAATTTTAAAGAAGCAACCCAGTTTTTTAAGCTCTTTATTTTCAATTCTAAGAATAAATTAAAATTTAATGACCTACACAAACTTGGATAAGAAATTAAATTCAATCTATTGTTTAGGTGTCCAAAAAAGGCAAAGTAGTCCTTATGTTACAAGAGCTTCGACCTTTTAACCGCTTGATGCTAGATGGCGGTTTTTGGTTTATGTTATAAGTTGCTTCGTTGTTGTTTTTACTTTATGAAACGTAATTTAAGCTTGTGGTTTTTAATCGGAATTTTTGTTGTGGTGAGCAGAATAAGTTTAAGTAGCCGACAAAAACAAAAAAAAAAAAAACAAAAAACAAAATTACTAAAAATAATCAAATAAAACATTAAAACCTGAAGTCTACACAATTCAACCTAAATCACTTAAAAAGCAACTTAAGTCAACATTCTATTTCAACAATTTGCGACAGCTGCTTAAAGTTTCAAGTTTGACACCTAATGTGATTAAATTGCCAAGCATGTGAGCTTATTAAAAATTTATAACAGGACGGTGTGACAATTCTCATCGTAACATAGTTAGTTGCTTTCATACATGGGTTTGATAAAAATGGAAGCAGTTGTTGAATATTGATAAAATTTTTTACCTTAACAAGGTTTATTGTAATTAACCAGAAATCAGGATTTTCTATAAAATTATAAATTTTTAATAATTTTAATATTTATATAAATATTTAAATTAAACTTAATGGATTTAGGTCAAACAAAGCACATACAGTGATGTGCGATGAAATAGAGCCAGTGCTATAAAAATTATTTAAATAAAAAAATTTTGCATTTTTAATTTTTTCTCTTAAAAGGTAAAAATAATAATTAATTTAATTAGTATTAGTACACTAATTAATTAAGTTACGTGTGAAACATAAACGAAAAAATTCAAAATTCAATGATATATCCTCTTTCGGCTGTGAATTAAAATAGAGCCAGAAATAGTTACTTGATTTTAGCCATGACTTGTGATTAGAAAATTTGAAATTTCATGGTATAATCAATAGAAATTTTGAAATATATTGAAAACAAATTTTTTGAGCTCGAGGCCAATCATGTTGACAACAAGACAACATGAAGAACAAAGATGGCAACAACCAACAACAACAACAACGGCTCTGTATAGAGCAAATCACACAGCTTGACTATACAGACTGTTTCATTGGCCGCTACACCAACTCATCAGTAGCCTTTGTATGACTTAACACTGTGATCTACTCAAGCTACTTAGGTTCTACTTATACTGCCAATTATGCCGAAGAAGTTACCCGGAATTTAATTTTTGGCAGAGAACGCTTGAATTTTTGTAACTCAGTTCTTATCTACTTTTGATGCAAACTGTACCAAGGTTAATCTAGGTAGATAGATAGATATGTTTGGAGCGAGCTATTTCAGCTCTGGCACTGCGGCATCTTGTGATGCCTATTGTGCCATACCTTTTTTTTTTGCTTAAAGCAGTTCGTTTGCTTTAGTTTTTTTCAGAAAACATAATATATTATCGAGGTTGAGGATCGCAAGGTGTCCTTGAGAGACTATTTCGCTATTTAGGATTCTCTTTCTTATATGGAGAAGAGCTGGACACTCAGTGAGAATATGTCTGGAGGTTTCTTTATCCTCAAGGCATAATCTACATAATGAATCAGTAGATTCATTTTTTGTAGGTGTTTCTTTAGTTTGCAGTGTCCAGTTATAATTTCGGTCATCATCTTTAAGTCTTTCTTCTAAAAGTTGATAAGAAATTTCGATTTCTTTGGAGAAAGTTCTGGAAATATTTGCTTAGTGCACATCTGTCCTAAGCAGTTCTTCCAGATGTCTTGAGATTCGCAGAATGAGGTTTTTTTGACGTGTTGCTTACCAACCCCACAGAACGGTTCCGATCCTATGAGTGGTGATGCTGCTCCCTGTTTGGCTAGGAAGTGTGCTCTTTCATTCCCGTCAAAACCACAGTGGGCAGGAATCCACTGTACATAGAGTAACTTTGTTGTTTTGTGCAGCCAGGTCGTTGAGGACGTCGACAGTCTCCAGCACTAGCTTGGATTTTATAATGGGTGATGTCAGAGCTTTAAGGGCAGCTTGACTATCAGAGAAGACGAAAATTGATTTGCCCCTAACATTGTTCAGACAGTTCAGTATGACACATCTGTTAATGGCAAGGATTTCCGCTTGAAAAATTGTGGTAAGTAGACCTGCACTGAAGAAGTGGCTCTCATTGGAGTGTTCTCCAAAGACCCCTGCTCCCGTGCATTTCTTCATTTTGGAGCCATCTGTGTACCACACAAGGTCGTTTTCGGACGGGCTTGGTTTTTCGTGTTCCCAATTGGATCTGGGGGGGATAACTACGATGAAGTTTTTGTTAAAGCGGCTTTTGGGAAGTATGTCATCTAATGGCATGCAGAATTCCTTTTCTCGCTTTAGGGTTGTGATTAAGGTTAGGTGTCCCTTTAAGGGATAGTTTGGGACAGTATAACCCATATGGAAAAGTCTGTGAAGGCTGAGCTTCGCCTCCATCTGGATGTGTATGTGGATTGGAGTGAGCCCTAAGATGACATTGAGGGCTGCTGTTGGCGTAGATCTTATGCAGCCTGTCATACATATCCTTGCACATCTTTGAACTACTCCTAACCATTTGATGGTTGATCCTTCTAGGGTTTTCGACCACCACACTACCGACGCGTATGTAAGTGCGGGTCTGACGATCAAAGTGTAGAGATTGTACATCATCTTAGGGCTTAACCCCCAGTTTTTGCCGCAAATTCTTCTGCAGGTCCACAATGAGGCTATTGATCTGCTGATGATGCGGTCTATTTGAAGGTTTCAGGACAGTTTGCTGTCCAGGATCACTCCCAGGTACTTTGCTGAATTGGAAAAATCTACTTTTTCTCCAAAAAGTACCGGCCAAGTAAGATTGAGCTTGCGTCGTTTTGTAAAAGGAACAATAACTGTCTTTTTTGGGTTTACGGAGAGGCCTTCGTTATTGCACCATCTCTGTACTGTATTCAGTGCTGCTTGTAGAACATCAGACACTGTATTTTCAAAGCTCCCCCGTATGATGACTGCTACGTCATCAGCATACCCAACCGCCTCTATCCCAGTTTCTTTGAGTTCAACTAGGAGGCTATCTACAACTAGTGACCAAAGCAGAGGACGCCTCCTTGCGGGCATCCCCTGGTTGTAGTTGCTTTGAGGGAAGTGTTATACAGGCAGGTCTGGATAACTCTACTATTGAGTGTCATCATAATCCACCTGGCTATGATTGTTGGCATGTTAAGGTTATTGAGTGCCCTTCTAGTGGACTTGTGTGACGTATTATTGAAAGCTCCTTCGACATCAAGGAAAGCGACAATACATATTTCCTTGCAGTCGATAGATTTTTCAATTGTGGTTATAAGGTCATTAAGTGCTGACTCTGTTGATTTACCCGTTTGATAGGCATGTTGTGCCTTTCTTAGGGGATATATTGACATGGCATTCTACCTGATATATTTGTTGATTATTTTCTCCATGCTTTTCAGTATGAAGGACATAAGGCTGATGGGTTTGAAAGATTTTGGATTACTCTCTGAGCCTTTGCCAGCCTTAGGAAGGTATTTTACTATCACTTTTCTCCATTCTCCAGGTATATGGCCATAGGCTAAGCTACAGCTGAATTGTTTTGATAGTAGTGGTATCAGATGTTCTGAACCTTGTTGTAGAAGAGCTGGAAAAATACCATCTCCACCAGCAGATTTGAAGGGTTTGAAGGAGTTTATGGCCCAATTAACTGCTGAAATATTGCAAATCTGTTTGCTGATTCTCCAAACATCTCTACTTGGCAGATTTGTCTGTTCGTAGTAGTAATATTGGTTTAAGTGGGGGCCGTTTTGAAGGACGGAACCCGGGAAGTGAGTGTTGAGAAGGAGTTCTAGGGTCTCTTTCTTTGTTTTTGTCTGAACACCGTTCTCATGTAATAGACTACCTAGGGATTGTGGTCTGACAGTTGATAAGATCTTCTGAAGGCGACAACTCGTTGGAACATCTTTGATGGAGCCCCAGAAGTTCCTGAACGAGTCCTTAACCTTTTCTCGTAAGGTTAACCTAGATCGTATCGAACGGCCGTATTCAAATATTAAGATTAAAAATTTTGAAATATAAATTTTTCTACCTCAATATTGGTGCAGTATCCATTATTTCTGATAACTTCTGAGCAACGCCTAGGCATCGAATCCACTAGTTTTTGGCACTTAGTAGCTGGAATTTTCTCCCATGCGTCCTTGATTAACCTGCAAAGATCATCTTTGTTGATTGGATGTCTGTCTCCAAGAGACACTTTAACCTCTCGCCATAAATTTTCGATAGGATTAAGGTCTGGCGACTGTGGCGGCCAGCTTAAAACTTCGATGTTTTTTATCTAAACGATTCTTTTGCTCAAAATCCTGGTATATGTTAAAGCATCCATCTTTCCCTCGAAGCGAAATAAGGGACATGTGCCATTATTTGAGAAACACTCCCAAATCATTATACTCCCACCGCCCTGTTTAACAGGTTTTTATAGTGTGTTGAGGGTGGAATTCGGTATTGGGGAGGTCTTCTCATAGAAATACTGCCTTACAAACTGGTACTTATTTTGGGCGTTTTCCTCTGGTGTCTTATTTTTTGTGTAAACTTTAATGCGTTCTCAACCATTTTCTTTGAGAAGCCAACTATACTGGCTATTATCCTTTGGCTTTTACCTTTTTTACTCAAATTTTTTATAATTTTTCGGTTTTCAGAACTGCAGTGCTTGGCTGTTCACATTTTTAGACCTAATTGTTTGAAACACAAAATTTTTTTTAAAATCATAAAACTGAGAATTCTTACTCAAGGTAAATTCTTCTGTAGGTAAATTTTATTAAAAAAGATCTTTTTAAATTGAAAAATTTTTAGTTATATTGGCTGGCTCTATTTTAACGCACACACTTTAAATGCAACAATATCAAAGTTTCACAGATTAGCGAAAAACAAAGGAGCAATTGTACTCAAAAACAACTGTACAATATTCATGGAAGAAGTGGTTTTTATACTACGTTTGGTTCACAGCATGCCAAGTTGTTACAAAAAATTTTTATTGAGTAATATCATCAGCAAGTGCGTGGTTCTATTCCATCACAGATCACTGTAGTTGCTTACTTAGCTTAAGCAAATGAGTCCTTACCATATCATTTTAGCTTTTTTAAAATCCAAAAGAGAAGGGCTAATTATTAATTATTGTTTTCTTTCAAATGCAAAATAATTAGAAAAAATTTCAATTCAAATTATTTTTTCAGAAATATAAAATAACATTTTCCAGCGACAGAAGCAATAAGCAAATGTTTGTGTCAAACGAAAGCAATTTCTACTTATTAATGAATGGTTATAAAAAAGGAAGAAAAAAATAATTTCAATTGAAATTTTAATAAGTGAAAAAAAGTAACGGTTAATTTTCTTTTTACTTTGAGTCACAGTTCCATAAAACTCTTATTCTTCTCTCTTATAAAATGAACAAAATTAAATTGTTTTCAATGTATTATGGCTTTATTAGTAAGAAGAAACGTTACCATTAATTATGGAACACAAAGTCATTCAAGTGGCTGCCTCGTCTGGCTTCGCAATAGCGCATTCTTTCACTCCAATTATCCAAGACTTTGTTGATGGTTTCGGGCTGTAGTTCACGGATTGCTTGGATGATATTGGCCTCAAGTGCTTGAATTATTTCTGGATTGTTGGCATAACATTGGTCCTTCCTCTTAAAAAATAAGTCCAAAGGGGTCAAATTGCCGCCTCGGAGCTGCAATTGACATCGCCAAGACAGCTGATAACACGTTTTGAGAATTTAGTGCGCAAAAGATCGGTTATGGCATGGGCTGTGTGGCATGGTGCTCCATCCTGCATGAACCAGAGGTCATCCAAATTTATGTCTCCAATTTCAGTAAAAACTAAGTCGGTTAACATGGTTCTGTAACACCCACAATGGTCCAATGATGCCACCACTTCACAATTCACACCATACTGTCACTCTCTATGAAGGCATCGGCTTTTAAGCAATAACGTGCGGGTTTTTCGATCCCCAGATGCGGCAATTTGGTTTGTTAATATAGCCGCCGTGATAAAAACGCACCTCATCAGAAAATATGATTTTTCTCCCAAATCATCTTCTTTTCAAATAACGCACTGTTTGGGATACACAGCACTCACTTTGGAAATAAGTTTCTAATATTTCCCAACGTTTTTCAAGCGTAAAGCGACTCATTTATTTTCGCGGAGGTATGATACTGACTTTATGTCAATATTTTGAGCGGGAAACAGCTGTCAGTGTCAAAATAACCTATGATTTAAAAAGAAACCGCTAGATGGCGCACCCTGTATTTATAAAGTAAGGAACAATAAACCACATATTCTGAGTTTGAAAATCGAAACAATTCTAGGAAATTAAGCGCATTGTAAGAAATTGCTGATATAATTACAGCTATGAGACTGCGTGCGACTCCAAGAATAATATTTGACTTCACTGACAGCTCTTGATGTTCTCCACAAAATGTAAATTTCGAAAATTTAATTAAAATGAAGCTGTATAAAAAAATTATTTCATTGACTTTTTCATCATGAAAAATTATTTCATTATGTAACAAAACATAATAAGTTCAGAGAAACAACATAAAGCACGGAATATATTGAAATATTACGCTGGAAACGGTTTCTTAGTTCACCATCTTGAATTCACCAGCCACTTATTTCAACAACATGAGAAACTTCAAGATTTAACTACTGTGAACATTCTTTTTGCGTTAAAATACAAAAATATTTAAATGAACACTCAAGAATGAAATTTCATTCAAATAGAGGGTGTTTTTTTTTAGGTAAGGAATAAACTGCCATAATGACCTTACAATTCTATTATCACTTCTGCTCAATTTGTTTTTTTTTTTATAATAAAGAATGAATAGACTAACGCTAAAACAACGGTTTTTTAAAGGATTGAAAATGAACCGGAAACCAACCCACTGTTTTATAGCAATATTATGTTCTTTTGTTCCGTAATGAAGCCCATTTCGTGCTCAAAAGCCTGTCATAAGCCAAATTGTTGCATTGTGAGGAGTGAGGAAAATCCACAAGAGATTATCTGGGCACTGTTATATCTACAAAAAAAAAAAGTACTGTTTGGTGTAATTTCTGAGCCATTGGAAGCATTGGTCCTTACTTCTTTAAAAATGAGGACAGCGAGAGCGTTGCCATCAACAGCAGCCGCTATAGAGCAATGATTGTCGTGCCTCAATTAAATGGAATTTTTATTGCAGCCGTGTTTTTCCAACAATACGGTGCCACATACCATATCATAAAGCGCGTCAAACAATCAACTTAATATTTGGCGTACGCATTATTTATCGCAATGGACCAGTGTACTCACCAACAATATCAAGTGATTTAAAGCATTTGAATTATTTTCACTGCGTTTATTTGAAGCAATTGGTTATTGCAAGCAAACCAACAACTTTGTACGTCTTGGAAGGCAACATGAATAGTGACAGTGAGTTTTGCAAAAAAAAAAGGTAGAAGTGAAACTTTCAGAAAACTAAACTGTGAGAGAATGAGACGACGCTGTATTAAAAGTGATATAATTATAGGGTTTATTGATTTATTGATTATACAAATAAAATTTAAAAATGTGCAGCAGTCGCACTGAACCAACAAGATCAAAAACAGTGATAGACGCTGTATATCAAAGATATATTGATCAAATCCAAACCAAAGTATTTATTTCATATTTTAGTTATCATAAGCCACTCGTGTCATTTGTGGAAATAGAAAACATGGAGTTTGAATAATTAAATGTAAAATAAAATTACTTTAAGTTATAAAATTGTGGCATTTTTATATGTTTACTTAATTTTTATAATTCTTAAAAAACATATTTGTTAAGAATTATATTAAGAGCTTTATGCCAAATAATTCATGAAGCAACAGGTTGCTACTACAACAAAGTTCTTTGCAGAAAAAACCAAGCTGACTAGACCATGGTTTCGTCGGACGCTACTCTGACTCATCAGTAGTCTCAGTGGTTCTAGCAGTCCATTAACTTTGACAAGCTAATAAGCGCAATAGCAATAAAACTCTTGTTAAAATTTTCTTTTTCGTTAGATGTTTTCGTTTCATCGAGTTTCAAATCACAACGGGCCTTCAGAAGTTTCTGACGAAGCGTATTTTCACATTGGCGGCTGGGTTAATAAGCAAAATTGCCACATTTGGCTATCCGAAATCCAGTGAGTGATTAGGAGATACTAATGCATTCACAACGAGTAAATGTTTGATGTGGATTGTGCGTAGGAGGCCTCATAGGGTCGTACTTTTTCGATAATGTCGAAGGAATAGAGTCGTTACAAGCAATAAAGTGCACTACAGAGTCATGATAAACAATTAATAAATCAACACATATGACAGCTTTTTAACCAGAATGGTACTACGTGTCATAAAAAATCCAGAACCATCGAGTTATTAGAACAGTACACGAAGTGCCATAGTTGATATTACAACAGTACACGAAGTGCCATAGTTGTGAGTTGTATAATCACGTGTTTTGATCTTGTGATTAAGTACCGTTAGACTTCTTACTCTGGGTTAATGTGAAAAATAAGATCTACTCTAACCAGCCGCAAACAATTTATGCGAAAGAATGATCGAATATTTAAAAAAAAGAGTAAGATTTTCCAATTAATCCAAGGTGGTTCTTCGAAACATATTGTATTGCATTCATAATTTCCATGTACTTACTTTATAATCCGATAATAATTTAAGAGTCAACCCAACAACTGTTTCCTTTATTAAAATAACAAATTATACACCTCTTGTTGATACATCTGTAATTATATGGCTAATCACTTCTTATCATTCTTATTATTTATAATGCTTATTAAAAAAAAAAAAACTTAACCAAGCTTAAATTCAACTATCTGCTGCCTCATTGGGACTTCTTTGGTTTTGGTCGTGATTAAACAGTAAATGTCCCTAAAACAAATAAAAACAAAAAAAATTGTCATAAAAATTTGGTCAGCACCTAGTTGTTTCTAATTGCTTTTCACACAGCGATAGAACAACAATTTCCTGCTTTTCTTTTCTATGTTGAACTTAATAGACGCTCAGCGGAACTACGTCATAAAATGGCGGAAAAAAGTGGCATGTTCAGAAAATTGAGCAATTTAGATTCCTACATTTGTGACAGTCAACAAGTAAATATTCACTGTTTGAAAATCTTGATTTATATTAAATGTTATATAGCCAAATGATATTTTTTGTAATATATCCAAATATATTTCTAATTAAGAAAACATTAACAACTTTTTGTTTTAATAATGACACTTTTTTCCCCCATTCCTCACTTCATTTTTATATTTCTTAAAAGGAAAACATTCTAAAAAAAATCAAATTAAGTTTAAATTAAATTGTTTTAAATTAAAATTAATTGAAATTAAATACCAAACAACAACAACTCAGCGATTTCTGAAATGACTCTGGTCTTTAAGCCGCATTAAAATTCAAAGCCAAACGTTAACAACTGTCATTAAAACTCATCCATTAAACCCATCATCGCCATTCTACTTTCACTACTACTACTACTACTTGAATGTTTCAATCATAAAAGTCCTGTAAGTTGTTGTTGTGGTTATTGCTGGATTTCATCCATAGCAATTACCCAACGGCATGCCGTCAGTCTCCAAACATAATTAAACGAAACCGAATAAATTATAACTTCTCTCGTTCAGCCTAAGATAGGTCAGCGGCGGAGTAATAAATTAATGATGAACCCGTTGGTTTTGATTAATCAAGATCCTAAGAACAGTAAATTGTGCAAAAATCTGCAAACAACAAAAACCACAACAATAAAGTACTATAAAAATCGGATAATTTCATTGAATTCTGAGTGAGGGGATTTTTTTAATATTTTTTTGTTGTTGTTTTTGCTATCAACATTTTACGGTTTTATATTTGTTGTTGTTGTTGTTGTTGTTGATATTATTATTGTTAGCCAAAGCAAACGAGAGTGTACAACAACAAACACTTTGCAATAGCAGAGCACAGAAAATTTCACAACATAAACACAAAAATTGTTGCATACATAAAGGCGCTCGTAAACGTAAGCCCCACACTCGGTGTCCTTCAGTTTATCTCCGTTGTCGTGTGTTTTCATCATACGTTGTTTTTGCTATTGCTTTGTGTTTTTATTTTTATTACCTACATCAAATGCTTTTTTTTTGTTGTCATTCACTTTCTCTTCAACGCTCCAAAACCACAAGCCGCTTTTTTATTTTCTAGTTAGAAAATCTCTCGATAACCTAAAAACAAGCAATTGACGTTTCCGGAAAATGAACAATTGTAGTTTTTTTTTTAATCTGCTTTGTTCACCTATAAATGTAAATACTTGGATATTTACATGCATAGTCATACACACAAATAAATACATACAGTCATAATATACATTCTACATACGTTAAAAACTTTTTGTGAATTTCATCAAAAGTTAATTGAAAAAATTTGTTTTATCTGGATGGTAAAAAATAAAGTTAACAGAACTTTAATTAAAATAAACAAGACACGCGAACAAAAAAGAAAAGAGAAGGATTTATTTTAATTTGAATTTATAAGGCCTTAGCATGAAATAAATTTGCGTTTGGAGTGACAATATTCGAATATTTCCATATGTCATTTATCTATAATTAAAAGACATACATAACTAGATATACATAAATAGAAAGTAATAGAGCTTTTGTTTTTAACATGGGCCTACTTTATATACCCATATTTTTCTAGAAAATAGACAAGCGGACTGCGAATAATTTATTATTCAAAGATTAAAACATAATTTATTATAACAGAGAAAAAAAAACATAAAATAGTGAAAACAAGAAGAAGAAGAGAAAGAAAATAATACATGTTTAATCTATCTATAAAAAAAAACACAGGTGCGTCGTTGCACACAAGAAAGCAGCGAAGCTTTTTCGCAGTTTCATAGATTTGACAATTTAATGGTTTTTGTTTTTTCTACTTTTGGTGTTTAGATAGCCAATACACAAACCTTTTGATAGATATTTAACGATATGACGAAAAGCCAATACACTAGCTTTTTAATTGATTATTGTGATCTGCTGCAACATAGTTTGGATTAATACTTAATATTGAATCAGAGAAATTTTATATACGAAGGAATAACGAAGGTTTTTGGTTTGGAGGTAAGTGTATATAAAAAAAAAATAAATAACTGGCCATTTCAGACTTGAAAGTACTTTGACCACATAGCTTCTTATGATCAAGGAGGTCAGTGTATAGTATTCATTAATCGATTCCCAATTCCCACAGCAAATAAAGAAATATTTTTAATTTTATATATTTTGTTGAAATAAACATAAGCAACAAGCAACAAACGAAAAAGGTGTCGGAAAAAAGTGTCGTTTCCGTCAAAATCAAAATCAAAATTAAAATCAAAATCAAAATCAAAATCAAAATCAAAATCAAAATCAAAATCAAAATCAAAATCAAAATCAAAATCAAAATCAATATCAACATCAAAATCAAAATCAAAATCAAAATCAAAATCAAAATCAAAATCAAAATCAAAATCAAAATCAAAATCAAAATCAAAATCAAAATCAAAATCAAAATCAAAATCAAAATCAAAATCAAAATCAAAATCAAAATCAAAATCAAAATCAAAATCAAAATCAAAATCAAAATCAAAATCAAAATCAAAATCAAAATCAAAATCAAAATCAAAATCAAAATCAATATCAAAATCAAAATCAAAATCAAAATCAAAATCAAAATCAAAAACAAAAACAAAAACAAAATCAAAATCATAATCAAAATCAAACTCAAAATCAAAATCAAAATTAAAATCAACATCAATATCAAAATCAAAATCAAAATCAAAATCAAAATCAAAATCAAAATCAAAATCAAAATCAAAATCAAAATCAAAATCAAAATCAAAATCAAAATCAAAATCAAAATCAAAATCAAAATCAAAATCAAAATCAAAATCAAAATCAAAATCAAAATCAAAATCAAAATCAAAATCAAAATCAAAATCAAAATTAAAATCAACATCAAAATCAAAATCAAAATCAAAATCAAAATCAAAATCAAAATCAAAATCAAAATCAAAATCAAAATCAAAATCAAAATCAAAATCAAAATCAAAATCAAAATCAAAATCAAAATCAAAAACAAAAACAAAAACAAAATCAAAATCATAATCAAAATCAAACTCAAAATCAAAATCAAAATCAAAATCAAAATCAAAATCAAAATTAAAATTAAAATCAAAATCAAAATCAAATCAAAATCCAAATCAAAATCAAAACCAAAAAAGTACTAAATAAAATATTAAAAGCACTTAAAAAAAGTACAATGGTCGTCCAGTATAACGTATTCCCTATATAACGTCAGTTCTATAAAAGGTACGCTTTTTTGAAATGCATTGGCGACTCTAAATAACGTACGCTTGAAATAAAAAGTATTCTTTATAACGTACTCAATTTTTTGTTGCTTTCTTTTTCCTTTGAAAAACAAAACTAAACATGCTCGTTGATTGTCTTTGCGCATGTGCATGTCAGAATATTGAGGTCAGTTTCAAACATCGTTTTTTAACGAGCGGTTGCGTTGAGTGGATAGTTTTATGTGAAAATGCCTTCGTCCCGTAAGCGTTTGTCCTTGGCACAGAAAATTAAAATGATCGATGAGTATACAAAGAAAAAATCGATAAAAAAAATTGGAATTAAGTTTAGAATTCCTAAATCAAGCGTCGGTACCATTATAAAAAATGGGAAAAAAATCCAGAAATGTTTGAAAACTACACAAAGTGTATCTTGTGTAGTGACACAAAGTGGATAGTGAACGCCGACTATCCTTGAGAAAAGGCGAATATCCCAAAATGGAAAATGCTCTTTTTAAAAGGTTCGTTTCGCAACGTGAAAGCCATAAGCCCATCAATGGCAACATTCTTAAAGCAAAAGCCCATGAAATAAAAAAAAACATTTACGGCGACCGAGCTTTTTTAGCAAGCGACGGATGGCTTACGAAATTCAAAAAACGATTCGAAATTCGCATTCTTACGCAATCTGGTGAAAAATTATCGTCACAAGCTGAGCTTGTTGTTTAACCTTAGTTTGGACGCAGTTTTCAATGCAGATGAAAGTGGGCTGTATTGGAAGATGTTGCCAACTAAAACATACGTTCACGCTTGTGAGGCTAATGCTCCTGGAACGAAAATATTTAAGGAGCGCATTACATTCTGTGCATGTTCAAATGCAACTGTCACAAAGAAAATTAAGCCGCTTGTGATTGAAAAGGCTAGAAATCCACGGTCTTTTAAAACAAAATTCTTCCGATTGATTACGCCTTTTCCAAGACAGTGTGGATGAATGCCATCATTTTTAAAAATTGGTTTTTTTCTAAGTTTGTACCGCAGGATTGTAGCAAATGCAAAAACATGTGAAAATTGTAAATCAATGGTAAATGCTGTTTTTGGCTCAAAATTTCAGGTTGAAAATTTTTTAGAAATGATAAATCTACCTAAACGAGCATTATTGCTCTTGGATAACGCTCCTAGCCACCCTCCCGAGGACGAATTGGTGCAAGAAACAGACGACGGTAAAGTCTGGGTCGTTTATATGCCACCGAATTTTACTCCATTAATTCAGCCAATGGACCAAAATGCAATTCGCTTGTCGAAACTATTTTATAGAAACAGCTTACTTAAAAAAGTAGTGTGCTCGGGCGATAACATTACCGAGGCATTAAAAAAGTTTCGCTACTAGCGTTATCATGGGAAAAAATATCGCCAACTATTCTTCAAAAGTGCTGGAAAAATATTTTACTCAAGCTCCCCAATTCGATCCAGAAGATGATATTCCCCTAGCAACTTTAAGAAATCAAGATGAAATAGCTTTGATGACGAATACAATAACGCTCGCACAATCTATGTTTCCCGAGGTACGAACATGCAAAAAATTAGAAATTGTTAAAATATTGAGGTAAATACAAAACGAAAATGGAATTTTTCAGGCAAGTTTTGACTTAGAAGACTTGGAGTCCTGAAACAATGCAGAAAATTTGTTAACTGAAGAAATTATCCATATTCAGAAAGGCAATGATCTAATTGAAAATGCTGACACTGAAGATTCAGATAATAACATCGATACCAATATTGCCCAAAAAGTAAAGCATACAGAAGCTGTGAAAAGCTTTAATACGTGTATCAAATGGGCTGAAGAAAACAATTTATAACTTTCAAAAATTTCTGTTCTACGACGCTTGCAGGAAAACGCTGTTGACCTGAGCATTGCCAAGAAACAAACACTGATTGGAGATTTTTTTCTTACAAAAAATAAGCAATAATTTGTTTTATTGAAAGTTTTCATATGTACTTAGTACCATATAATTGATTTTTTTTTTTGCTTTAAGGGAAATCTTGTACCTAAATTTTATTTTTATTTTTATCAATAAAAGAATTGATGTAACATACGTTTAATTTAACTAAACTCTCCTTTTTTGGTAAAAAAAATTTGTTCGATATAACGTAAAGTTCGATATATTGTACGGCCTCGGACATTATATCGTTCGTTATACTGGACGACCACTGTACTTAAAAAAGCCAAACTTTTTTCCGTTATAATTTTGTAAAGGCATTCGAAACATTTTTAAAAATCTTGTACTCTTAACCCTCTAGCCCTTATAAGGGCCACAGGGCACTCATAGCATAACTTAACTTTAGTGCGCAAATAAACTCAGTGAACCAAAACTACCGTTTTCGAATTCATTGATGAACCTTTTTCGGATAGAAACGTTCATTTTCGTTACTCATAAATGAACCTTTTTTGTATCAGTCGTCGGACTAAAATGCCTCTCAGAAATGAACCTAATTTTTTCGAAAATGAGGCTAAATCAGAATCATAAATTGTTCTATTTTTGTTCGGAAATGAGTTATAAAAAGAACCATAGAAAAGTTATTTTTCGGCACTCGGGAATGAACCGTTTTTGAATCAATCATCGGACGAAAATACGTCTTAAAAACGAAGCCGTTTTTTCTTCGGAAATGAGTTAAAAAATGAACCATAGAAAAGTAGCAGTACATCCATCTTCCTTCTTATGGCGAGAATCAATTCGCACTGGTAAAAAAGTTTATATGACGTTTGTATGAAGGTTCACTTTTTAATTTACTATTATAAAAATATCAACAAAGGTAAGAATTCTTCCTTTTTTTAACTAATTTTAGAATATAGAAATGTCATATTTATGATTAATTTCTGAACTCATTTATGAACAAAAAATGGTTCGCTTATGAGAAATTGTTACTACCCAGTGAACCAAAAATACCGTTTTCGAATTCATTTATGAACCTTTTCGGGTAGAAACGTTCATTTTCGGCACTCACAAATGAACCTTTTTTGTATCATTCGTCGGACTAAAATGCCTCTCAAAAATTAACCAAATTTTGTTCGGAAATGAGTTGAAAAAAGAACCATCAATTTTACTTTTTTTTCGGAAATGAGTTAAAAAAAGAAACATAAGTTATTTTTCAGCACTCGGAAATGAACTCTTTTTGAATCAATCGCCGGATGAAAATGCCTGTCAGAAACGAACCTTTTTTCTTCGCAAATGAGTTAAGAAATGAATCTTATTGAATGATAAATTTTATTATTACATAATTACATACTTCATTATTATAATTAAGAAATTAATGTCATTTTAGTTTATCATATAGATAGTATATTTATTTCATTTAAGAATGCAAAAAGAAAGCATTTATGATTTATTTCTGAACTCATTTATGAACAAAGATGTTTCATTTACGAGGAATTTTTACCTACTAAAATGTTAAAAGAAAAAATTATTCTTTTTCGACTCAAAATAATTTTTTTTTTAATATCGCAAAAGAAGTACAGCTTTTATTTATGGGAAAAGTTTTAACGGATTTCATCTTCTATAGCAAGCACTTTTGAGGGACAAAATAAAAAATCAGATATTAAAAAAAAAAATTCTACCCAAAAACGTTCGCAAAACTCTCACCTAAGTCAAAACCTTCGCATATGGTTCAGTGGGTACTGATGTTATAAAAAAATTATTATTTTTTTAACCCATTTAAGAATGCAAAAAAATACATTTACGATTCATTTCTGAACTCATTAATGAACAAAAATGTTTCATTAACGAGAAATTTTTACCTACTAAAATGATAAAAAAATTATTCTTTTTCGACTCAAAATAAGTCTTTTATACACCTACGTTTAAAAAACGTAAATGGGGTACATTAATTTTGTCACTCCTTTTTTAATGCCCATAAGGAGGCGTGGCAGGTATAGAAAAGTGTATATATTCTTGATCAGCATCACCACTCGAGAAGATTTAGCTATGTTCGTCTGTCAAGCTAATCAAGCTGTTCAAGCTATCATCACGAAATTTCATATTTAAGCTTTTATCTAAAAAATAAACGTCAAATTCGAAAATGAGCCAAATCGGATGAAAACCGCGCCTACCTCCCATACAAAGTGACTTTATGAAAATAATAAAATCTCTTAGAATCTCTTGCGTATGATCTTTGCAATTTAATATACACTCTGAGTATGAAATTCAACCATATCAAGTGAAAACCACACCCACCTCCCATAGAAAGTGACTTCATTAAAAAAGTGACTTCATAAAAAAATTTTCTGATAAAACTATGACGAAAATGCTTTTACAAATAAACATGGACTTATGGACTGCTTAAAACTTTGAATATACTTTGGGTCCGGACGTGGGGGTATTTTAACTTCGGCCCAGTCAAAGATTATTTCTTACTAGTTTTAATTTCGCAAATGAAGTACAGTTTTTATTTATGGGAAAGGTTTTCATGAATTTAATCTTCTAAAGCAAGCAATTTTAAACGATAAAATATAAAATCAAAAATTAAAAAAAAAAAAATCTACCCGAAAACGTTCGCAGAATTCTCACCTTTCGCAAAACCTTCGTTTATGGTTCAGTGGGAAAGTTTTCCTTATTTGAATTACTTACGGTTTTAAACCTTTTTTACGGTTTTATATCACGTCGTAATTGTCATGAAGTATTTATTGCCGTTTCGTTTTTTTTATTTTTTTTTACTGTGATCACTGTAGTGTACGTAGTTGCATTGTGAACATAGAGAACTTTGTGCAAAAAAAACTTTTTAACAAAAAAAAAAAAACTGACTTCAAAATCACTACAAAGTAAAACATAATTTTAAATAACTATTCCGATTCACTTTTTGGTCATATTTTAAAAGCTATTTATATGTATTATAACATTGGAAATCTTATCATTTTAATTTTTTCTATTCCGTTTTATTATCATCAATATACTAATTGCTTTATGTACATAAAAGCTTTGAACTCGGCGCTTATCTTACTATGTCGAAATCTTTTTATTTTAATTTTTTCTTATATGATTTATTTTCATAAAAAATATTACTAACTTTATGAATATAAAAGCTTTTTAGCGATTTTTTTCTTTCAGTTGGCAATTTTTGAGTACGCTGAATGTAGCCAATGTGTTCCATGCATTATTTGTGCAGCTGTTACACACTATGTCATATTCAATATGAGCTTTACAAGCTCACCGAAACCAGTTTAGGGAGAATTTTAATGTGTACAAAGCTTTTGAAATTACTACAGTGTCACCAAGGCACCAAATAGTGCACGGATGTTAAAAGATCACGATTGTGTGTCAAAGATGAGCGCCGACTTCAAAGCTTTTATGTTCATAAAGCAATTAATATATTGATGATAATAAAACAAAATAGAAAAAATGAAAATGATAAGATTTCCAATATTATAATACATATAAATAGCTTTTAAAATATGACCAAGAAGTGAATCGGAATAGTTATTTAAAATTATTTTTTACTTTGTAGTGATTTTGAAGTCGGTTTTTTTTTTGTTAAAAACTTTTTATTTCTTCCTTTCTAGAGAATATGAAATATTTTATGTAATAGTATTCTTGAGGAAAATTTCAAACATGAAACTTTGTTCTTAAAATATTTGTTTTATTAATTCCTTAAAGTTTGTTGGGTATTTTCCATTTCTGTTTCTTTACAATTTTTAGTGCCATGCCCTTTCTCTAATCCCGCCCACTTTATTTACCGTACCTTATAATGATTCTACCTAGCCCTGTGCCAAATTTCAGTTTCCAAGTATCACTATTAACCGTAATATAGTACTTTCCTTAAAGTGTCACACCCTATGTACAATCCCGCTCACTGATGTGTCACACCCTATGTACAATCCCGCTCACTGATGTGATTCTACCTACCCACCTACCTGCATACCAAATATTAGTACGCTAGTGTCAATATTAACTAAGATATATTATTTTTATAATATTTACACGCCCCTTTGTTGAATAACGCCCACTTTTTTGGCCGCAATTTGTAGTAACTGTACTTACGCATGTACTAAATTTCAGCACCCTAGTGTCAATACTATTCGAGATACAGTATTTTTCTAATATTGGCACACCCCTTTTTTAAATAGCGCCCACTTTATTGACTGTAATTTTTAATAACTATGCCTACCCATGCACTAAATTTCAGCACCCTAGTGTCAATATTATTCGATATATAGTGTGTTTCTAATATTGCCACACCCCTTTGTCGAATAACGCCCACTTTCTTTACAGTCATTTTGCCGTAATTTGTAGTAATTGTACCTACCCATGTACTAAATTTCAGCATCCGAGTGTCAATACTATTCGAGATATAGTGTTTTTCCAATACTGCCACACCCCTTTTTCAAATAACGCCCACTTTATTGACTGTAATTTGTAATAACTATGCCTACCAATGCACTAAATTTCAGCACCCTAGTGTCAATATTATTCGATATATAGTGTGTTTCTAATATTGCTACACCCCTTTGTCGAATATCGCCCACTTTTTTAAAAAAGGACCTCCGCGGTCATGGTATCTATCTGTTGACAAAAAATTACGGAAATCGGGCAAGTGATTTAGGAGTTATCGATGAATACATTTAAAAAAAAAAAAAAAGCACACAAACCAACGAACTTGAGAACCTCCTCCTTTTTGAAGTCGGTTTATTAACATATTTAAAATCAAATTATACAAAATTCTTAAGACCAGTTAAAGTGGAATAACACTTTGTTTTTTTCTTATTGAAACTTAAATAAAAACATCG